>JBBPBX010028100.1:15877-36811 GCA_038048925.1 Garcialebias charrua
AGACGGCTCAGGACTGGAAAGTCCCAGGTTCGATCCCTGGTCACTGCATACCTCGTTGTGTCCCTGGGCAAGACACTTAACCCCAAGTTGCTCCCGGTAGGACTGGCTTGCGCCTTGCATGGTAGACCACTGCTACCGGTGTATGAATGTGTGTATGAATGTGTGTATGGGTGGTACTGTGAAGCGCTTTGGGGCTACCTTACATGGCACTCAAGTTTACTTACAATAAAATGCATAATAAAATACAGTAAAAACAAAAGTATAAAACAGCAAATGAAAAATAATATAAACATCATACATAAAAGGACTTAAACAATGTTCAGTTAGGTCATCTTTATGGTTTATTTGTATTGTTGAGACATTTCATCCTTCATCCAAAGGACTTTATCAGTCCAAGAAGCCACATCAAACTAAATCTGGCTATGGCTGCCTTAGAGAAATTTACGGGGGAGAGGACGGACCCCAGAAACTATCTTACCACCAGCAAACTGATTGGTCCACTATGTGAGTGTGATGCTTGTGGGACTCCTTTCTTTGGCTCCTTGTACTGATGAAGTCCTTTGGATGAAGGACAAAACGACTCAACAAAAAATAAACTGTCTAGATGACCTGACTGGACTTTGTTGGATTTTATACTTGGATTATTGAGCATTAACTTTTGATGTTACTGTAGGTAATGTATGTGTCAAAGAGGTTAAAGTGAGTAGGTCTAAGTCTTTTATTTTTTTTATTTTTTTGAGTAAATCTGTTTAAAGAGAATGGTTTGGATTTGGGATTTGAAAATGGCGATGTAATAATATGACTATAAAGTATTTCAGTTTTTAGTAACACATTTGACTGTTCTTAGACAAATAAAAAAAAAATGTGTGTAAATGGAGAAAAAAAAGAAGGAAAAAACCCAAACAACCTGTCTCACTTTGAGTAGATCCAGATTAGTTACATATATATGTCCTCTTTTTTATCTTGTCATTGTCTGTCTTTCCTTTCCAGGATGGAATGGGGAACCTTCGAGTCACCAATGAAGGAGTCAGACTGGAAGGAGTATCCGAGTTCTTATTACCTTTATATGTCAAAGAGATCCAGTCACGAAGGGTGAGCTACAGGTTCCTTTTTGTGTCTGTAGAAACGTGTTTTACTCTGTGTTGTCTTTTATCTGTTAATTTCAGATGCATGGCTTATGTCCTTTGTTTCTGTGCCAGTGGCTTGGCTATTTGATGAGTTTGTGCACATACTCCAGTGCAATACGTTGTTATAACCAGAAACCTTATGTTTATTTCCAGCAGTAATACTACTTTTGTCATTTATGTAACGTGTTATAACAAATACATGTTGTCTAGCACTTTTCTGTATACTGTATTCAACACACCAAATTGTAATCCTTCTCTTGAGCTGGGGCAGCATCCAAGCTAATTAACTTCATATAGGGCAGGTGCCGTGTTAAAGCATGAGTTTAATGGCAAGATATAAACTATATTACGTCCTACAACCACAATGTTTTTTTTATTTTTAACTAAATCATCTTTTTAATGCATTTATGAAATACAGAAAAAAATCTTGGTCTGTTTTCTAAAGAATACTACAATGTAATGTGTTCTTTATCATTCATTCTGCCTTTGAAGCAGTTGTTATTTATCAGTTCAGTATGGTTCACTGATTAAGCTATAACACTGCACAGACATAATAGTTTGGAAAAATATGTTTGTTTTTCCTTTTTCATGTAAAATTGCCCAAAAGCAGTACTAGTGGAGTACTGTGATTATAGTAGTCTATGTTGTAGTGCTGTTGATAGGTGTGAGAACAACACATATGAATAAAAGGCATGAAATATAGGGTGTTTTAGGAGTAGTGATAGTTACCTGAGTATGTCAAAGTCAAAGTCAACTTTATTGTCAGAACTGCAATATGTACAGGACATACACAGGACCGAAATTGCATTTCTCTCAGTCCCTCGGTGCAACAGTAACCATCTAAACACTAAACACTAAAACATTTAATAAACATAAGCATAAAATAGTAAAAAAGTGTAATACTGTCCTGAGTTTTTTCATAATAGTATAAAAGTATGAAAATTTACACCAACACTGAAACACCAAACACCCAATGAACATAAGCATAAAATGAAATAATAAAAGTGTAATACTGTCCTGAGTTTTTGCATAGTACAGTAGTATGAAAAGTATAAAAACGTAAATCTATAAAATAAACTGAAGTTTTCTAGCGTTGACATTTGCAAAGAGTGGCACAGCAGCATATAAGTTGATGTACACAGTATATGTATGAGGTAGTTGATGTTGGTATAGAGGCAAAGTGGCATATGAAGTAAGGCACATAAGGCACATTTGGCATCCTTAGATAAGGCTAGTCAGAGAATGCTGTATATGTATCTGCAGTAGTGTAGACAAAAGTAGTGTAAATGTAAACAGTAGTAATAAATGTAAAGCAGTAGTAATAAATGTAAACAGTATTAATAAATGTAAACAGTGAATGTAAACAGTAGTATGACTATAGGCAGTAATGTAATACAAACATTAGTGCAAATATGAGAAGTAGTGCAAACTGAATGAACACATGACCGAGAGTTCAGTGAACAACCCGTTTGATGACACAGAGTCCAGTGTTAAAAACTTTGTTGTGTGGTAATGTGTGAGAAAGTTTTTTGTGTTAAGGCAGTTCAAATGGGAGGGGGGGCAGAGCAGGCAGAGTGTTTAGCATTCTGACTGCCTGATGAACAGAGCTGTCTCTCAGTCTGCTGGTACGAGCCTGGAGACTCCTCAGTCTCCTCCCTGATGGCAGCAGTCTAAAGCGGCTGTGTAGTGGGTGTGTGGGATCACCTGCCATGCGGTGGGCTTTCCGAGTGAGGCGTTTGCTGTGTAAGTCCTGCAGTGAGGGCAAGGAGGTGCCGACGATCTTCTCAGCTGCTTTCACGATGCGCTGGAGGCTCTTGCGGCAGGATGCAGTGCATGCACCAAACCACACAGTGATGCAGCTGGTCAGGACACTTTCTATGGCACCTCTGTAGAAGGTGCACATGATGGAGGTTGAAGCTCCAGCCCTTTTCAGCTTGCGGAGAAAGTAGAGGCGCTGGTGAGCCTTCTTCGCCAGTGCTGCAGTGTTCCTGCTCCAGGACAGGTCCTTTGAGACGTGCACTCCCAGGAACTTGGTGCTGTCCACTCTCTCCACTGCGGTGCTGTTGATGGTCAGAGGGGCATGTTGTGCATCCCTCTTCCTGAAGTCCACGACAATCTCCTTTGTCTTCTCCACGTTGAGAGTGAGATTGTTGTGTCCGCACCACAAGGCCAAGCGGCTCACCTCGTTCCTGTAGTCCGTCTCATCGTTGTTGCTGATGAGACCTACCACTGTTGTGTCGTCCGCAAACTTGATGAAGTGGTTGGAGCTGTACGATGGTGTGCAGTCGTGTGTTAGCAGGGTGAATAGAAGGGGGCTCAGCACACATCCTTGTGGGGCCCCTGTGTTCAATGTGATGGTGCTAGATGTGTTACTCCCGATCCGTACTGTCTGTGGTCTCCCGGTCAGGAAGTCTAGCAGCCAGTTACACATTGAGGTGTTCAGCCCCAGACTGTCCAGTTTATGGATGAGCTGTTGGGGGATGATGGTGTTGAATGCCGAGCTGAAGTCGATGAACAGCATTCTAACATAAGAGTCCTTCGTGTCCAGATGTGTGAGAGCTGTGTGGAGGGCAGAGGAGATGGCATCGTCGGTTGAGCGATTAGGTCGGTATGCAAATTGGAAGGGATCCAGGGAGGCAGGGAGGACAGATGTGATGCTTTTCATGACTAGCCGTTCAAAGCACTTCATCAGGATGGGGGTGAGTGCTACTGGGCGATAGTCATTGAGGCATGCGGGCGTTGCCTTCTTTGGGACAGGGATGATGGTGGTGGCTTTGAAACAGGTGGGGACGATGGCCTGGCTCAGTGAGATGTTAAAGATCCACTGACGTGATTTTTCTACTATTCATCAAATTGCTCAAAATATATATATATTATCATTTAAATATGTTAGTTTTTGCAAACAAAATGATAAATCACTTTAATTTTGCTTTAAAAGTGATTTTGAACTTCAAGCTGTGTTTAATCATGGGAAATCCGTTTACACCCGAACGCACCATCTGTGATGTCATGTGCAGAGTTGAGGCAGAGCTCTTGGCTTGTCACGGTATGAGCAGCTCACATAAAAGTAAGTCTGATACGGCATCAGATCTAAATTAGATCCTGCTGTTTCTTGTTCCATCACCCAAACTATTTTCTGCTTCCCAAAATGAAGACAAATAGCTTAAATCTTCACCTAGATTGCTAAATTAGTCAGGTTTTAAAATGTCTGCTATTGAAGAGACTGGAGCCCTCTGCCTCTCACTCTGCACATTACATCACAGATGGTGCGTTCAGGTGTAAACGGATTTCCCATGATTAAACACGGCTTGAAGTTCAAAATCACTTTTAAAGCAAAATTAAAGTGATTTATCATTTTGTTTGCAAAAATTAACATATTTAAATGATAATATATATATATTTTGAGCAATTTGATGAATAGTAGAAAAATCACGTCAGTGGATCTTTAAAGATGTCCGTGAAGACCGCTGCGAGTTCCCCTGCACAGTCCTTCAGCACACGACCAGGTATGTTGTCAGGACCAGAGGCCTTCCGGGCGTTAATCTTGATGAATGATCGCCTTACGCTGTCTGAGGACAGCGCCAGCACCTGGCCATCAGGAGAGGGGGGGAATTTATGTGCAGGTGTGCTGTTACTTGCCTCAAACCGAGCGAAGAACTCATTCAGTTCATTCAGCGTAGAGGTTGAGCTGTCACAGGTCTGGGGGGGGGGTTTGTAGTCTGTGATGGTCTGTATTCCCTGCCACAGACTGCGTGTATCCTTGCTGTCCTTGAAACGGTGAGCTATTTTCTTGGAATACTGCTTCTTGGCCTCACTGATGCCCTGGGTCAGGTTCTTTTTGGCTGCCTTCAGGCCCACCTGATCTCCCGCTTTGAAGGCAGCATTCCTGGCTCTCAGGAGTCTGTGAACCTCAGCTGTCAGCCATGGCTTCTGATTAGCCCGAACAGTGATGGTTTTGAGGTTGGTAACATCATCAATGCACTTGGCGATGTATGAACATACAGTGTCTGAGTACTCCTGGAGACATGTGTTGTTGTTTGTGGTAGCAGCTTCTTTGAACATACCCCAATCTGTGGTGTCAAAACAGTCCTGGAGTGCCTCTGAAGACCCCTCTGGCCACACTCGTATCTGCTTGCGGACTGGTTTTATGACTTTCACCAGCGGCCTGTATGCGGGCTTTAGCATAACACAGATATGGTCAGAAGCACCAATGTGGGGGAGGGGGAGGGCTCTGTAGGCATTTTTCATGGTGGTGTAAACTTGGTCCAGTGTGTTGTTTCCTCTTGTTGCAAAGTTTATGTTTCTGTATGTTTTTGGAAATACACTCTTTAAATCTGCATGGTTGAAATCACCAGCCGTGATGAGAAAAGCATCAGGATGGGCTGTTTGTTGCTCACTGATGTGCAGATATAGTTCATTCAAAGCCTCACTTCTAACTTTGCTGTTGGAGCTTGGAGGGATATATACAGCAACAATCAAAACAGCTGTAAACTCCCTCGGTAAATAAAACGGTCTGCATTTAATAGTCATGAACTCCACTAAATGTGAGCAGTGTTTGTAGACCACAGCAGCATCCAGGCACCATGCTTTGTTGATGTAAACACAGAGCCCCCCTCCCCTTGTCTTACCTCCCTCGGGGGTTCGGTCCGCTCTGTAGCATGTTAGCTGCTCCAGCTGGACAGCATGGTCCGGAACGTTGTTGTTGAGCCACGTTTCCGTGAATACAAACACACAGCAGTCTCTCACAGTCTTTTGTGTCGTTCGTAGCAGGCGTATATAATCCAGTTTGTTGTCCAGGGAGCGCACGTTAGCCAAAACCATGGATGGGATCGCCGGTTTGTGTGGGCTAGCTGCTAGCCTAGCTCTGACACCTCCGCGTTTACCCCGCTTCTGTTTTCTGTCACGCCGCTTGTGGCGCTTCCACGGCGGCCGCGAAGAAGGGAGGCTCAGGGCTGGCTTCCGCTTACTGTCCAGCCGCTTGTGGCGCTCCCACGGCGGGCGCGATGAATTGAGGCTCGGGGCTGGCTTCCAGAGCAGGCCGCAGTCACGAAACTCGTTCAGCTTCTGTTCGAGCTCATGTAGCTTCTCCTGGAGGTCACTGTTTATTCCCAAATGAGCGGTTTTTCCGACATCAAGCAGGAACTCACGGCTATACTTGCGTTCTTGAACACGTAAACATGACGAAGACGTGCCGGCACATTGCGGCATACAGGACAAAGAAGACGAAAACACTGTGTTGTCGGGAGAGAGAGAAGCCGCAGCCTTTGCACGCGCCGCCATCTTGATATATGCATCCATGTTTTGACAAACACTGTTATGAAAAGGGTTTCAAACAACACATTCTCTTTTTAGTTCTCTTAAAAGCTTATATTTTTATATGTTGTCTTATAGTTGGTGGAGAAAAGTGCTACAGTCAGATGAAAGGGTTCAAACTAAAGTTGTACCAGTGTGGTTGTAAGTCAGTGGCATTAGAACTTTAAAAGCCATTGATATTACTGATACATTATAGAGCTATTGTAGAAGCAGCTCATCTTGATTTTTCAAGTGCAGGGCTAATTAGGGTTTTATTTTTTCAATGTTTAGATGCAATCATTCTCTTTTATTTGTATGCATTTAACTAAATATTGTCAAGTTTCAAGTTCTGGAATCATTCTGATAAATTGGACTAAAATTAACAGACAACCATATATTAAAAAGTGTTGTTATACGGTTCCAAATATGTCAAGCTTTTTCCAAATATTATAATTTTTATGAGCACCATTGTTTAAGTACACAAAGGTGTAATGTGAACTTTGTTTATATATTTACTGCTGAAAAAAAAAAAAGATTCACAAGATTTGTGAAATGATGGCTTGAAATGTAAAACGCAATGCTTCCAGAATTATGTTTTATGTGCATTGCTAAACCAGTTTGAGAGTTGAGTCAGCACTTAGCACATTTCAGAACGCAGACATCACCCAAAGGAATATCTGAACATCCAAATCAAAGATTAAAGATGGGCTCACTTTATTGTAGTTTATTGCTTCAGCGGTGGCAATACGGTAATACATTATCCTGAGGGAAAACTCTGTTGTTGATTACAGGGTCGGGAGATAATTTAATCTTCTTAAATTGGTGGGTCCTCCCTTATTTAAAAGCTGTGCATCTGCACGTCTTTTGTGTAAACAAGGTATAATAGATGCATACTCATCATGCTCATATTATGAGCAAATGGAATTAAACCTATGAACAGTGTCTTAATTTTGCTTGCTAGCCACCAACTGCAGAGACTTCCAATAAAGTGCAAGTGAAGGTTGGGGAAACCAAAATACCAACCAAGTTGCCAAAAATAGCATATTAGTTTTGTGTACTTAATAACAGATGTACAAATTCATCTAAGGGATCAAAAAACGATTTTTTTTTTCTAATTCCAAAGAATTCCAAGGAAAATGAATGCCAGAATATAAATGTGCAGTGAAAAAAAGAGAGAGTGAAGAAAAACTTCTCCATCACATTTGTAAAATACCTTAATCAAATAAAATTGCATCCTCATACTGATGCACATTTTGCATGATCGAGACCATTTCAAGCGTATCAATGTACAGTAGAAGAAGTAAAGGGAACAATGTGGCCCCCAGTGAGAGTTATGTAGGGAACGCTGTTTCTAAACCCCATACAAACAACAACAGTGACAGTGAGAATTTAGATTGGATAGGTGGGTTGAAAGAGATTAGGAGTGAGGAAGAAAAAATGGGAGTATAAAGAAGGGTAATAAAAGCATAGGGAAAAAAGGTGCAAAAGGAATCAAATAATTAATAATGAAACAAAACATACATTGCAATCTTCTTATTTTGTTTTTTCCCTCTTCAGCAGTGCCACAGTGAGTCATCCTCAATCTAACTTTGTCGTCTGCATCCTCTTTCCTCACTCCATCTACAGTACATCCATGTCCTCTCTAACTTCATCCACAAATCTCTTCTTTGGCCTTCCTCTTTGCCTTTATGCTGTTGCATTTCTAACATTCTTCTACTAATACACCCACTGCCACTGCTCTGAACATGACCAAACCATCTCAGTCTGTCTTGAACATGACCAAACCATCTCAGTCTGTCTTATCTAACGTTATCTCCTGCTGTCCCTCTGATGATCTAATTCCTAATCCTATCCATCCTTGTCACTACCAAGGAGAACCTCAATATCTTCATTTCTGCCACTTCTAGTTCTTTCTTCTGTCTTTTTGTCAATGCCACTCTCTCCAAACCCTACAGAATAACTGGTCTCCCCACTGTATTCTAAACTTTCCTTTTGACATTTGCTGACACCTTTATGTCGTAAATCATTCCTGAAAGTTTTCTCTGTGCACTCTATCCTACTTGGACTCTCCTTTTCACCTCTTTACCACACTCCCCATTTTTCTGGATAGTTTGTCCAAAGTACTTGAAGTCCTGCACATTTGTGAACTCTGCTCGTTGTAGCCTCACTGTTCCACCTGTCTCACCATCATTCACACACATGTACTCTGTCTTACTACGGCTGACTTTCATTCATCTTCTTTCAAGTGCATACCTCCACCTCTCTAAGTTCTCTTCCACCTGTTCCCTGCTCTCACCACAGATCACAGTGTCATCTGCAAACATAATAATAATAATAATAATAATAATAATAATAATAATAATAATAATAATAATAATAATAATAATAATAATAATAATAATAATAATAATAATAATAATAATGAATTTAATTTATAATGCACTTTTCATTAATGAAAATCTCAAAGTGCATCATGGTCCACAAGGATTTCTGTCTGACCTCATCTGTTAGTCAGTCCATCACCAGAGCAAACAAGAAGGGACTCAGAACAGGTCCTTGATGCAACCCCACCTCCACCTTGGAGCTATCTGTCACTCCTACAGCACATCTCACCAATGTTCTGCTGTTCTCGTACATGTCCTGTACCAGTCTAACATACTTCTCTGCCACTCCAGATTTCCTCATGCAACACCACACTTCCTCATGCAACACCACACCTCCTCCCTCAGTACCATCATATGCTTTTTATAAATCCACAAAGACACAATGATCAGACCTTCTACATCTATATTCAGACACATCACCCTATCTGACACTCTTTTCACTTCTACTTCATTATTTGCTAATGCCTCCTTCAGGACCACCCTTACTCCATTTCTCTTTTTTAACCACACCATGATAAAATGGTTTAGACCCTGCTCCAATTTTATGAGCCTTGCTGCCCTTCCACCTCGTCTCTTGGACACATACAATATCTACATTCCTTCTCTTCATCATGCCAGCCGGCTCGCTACCTTTACATGTCATTTTCTTCAGATTGAGTTGCAACCCACAGTCTTGCATTCTTGACTTTCCTCTTCTTCCTCTGTATCCTGACACTTTGCTCTCCTCGTAGTCTTTGATTAACAGTAGAAAATTTTCAGCTGGCACCCTGTTTGTCAAAAGCATTGGTGGTGGTTGTTGTTAATCTGGGCTTCAGCCAATCTGGTACAGTCTGGCTTTGATTAATTCACATAATAGTTTTGGCAAACATGTTTTACATCTAATGCCCTTCCTCACACCCCTCACCATTTATCTGGGCTTGGGACAAACACAAGATATACACTGGCTTGTGCTCCCTATGGCTGATCTACAAACAAACATAACCCACCCATTCATTACATTTACCCTCTTCTTCTTTATTTAAAAAAAAATCACTGCATGAAAAAGCTTGGGTTCAAAAAAGCCTTAAAAATACAGCAGCAGTATTATGTTTTATCAATATTTTGCTTATTTAGCACTTTGAGATTTTTATTAATGAAAAGTGTATTATAAATTGAATTCATTATTATTATTATTATTATTATTATTATTATTATTATTATTATTATTATTATTATTATTATTATTATTATTATTATTATTATTATTATTATTATTTAAAAGCAAGCTCTAATTAGATATGTATGTATAACTAAAAGTTCTTATAGGAAACAGACAAAGATAATGCCATTCGGAGAAGAAAATAGTGCATATTACCTACAAGGCAATACATAAAATTACTACACAATTCCAGTGGTGGAAAAAGGCTTTACCTGTACATATATTTGTGGTTACTTTAAACAGTACCCAATAAAAAGCCACAATAACTGCCAGCCTGTGCTTGACTATTTCAAAACACAGTGAGCAAATTTATTTCTGACATTATGAAGAGTGAGGGATACATAAACATATACCTTTTTTTACCTAATATGACAGCATGACTACTGGACAGTGTTTACCTTAGCATGAATACTCCATTTTTGAGCTTTGATCTCTCCTCCTTCCCACCTGCTCCTGTACTCACTCAGGAACAGGAAAGGCTGAAGGCTCTCTGTCTCGTGAGAGCTTTATGCACTTACATGCAGAGAACAACTGAATGGAGAAAAACAAATCAACTGTTCGTGTGCTTTGCAGCACCTGCTACCGGAAAGGCCCTATCAAATCAATGCCTTTCACATTGGGTGACTGAGGCCAATAAAAGGGGGTACAATAACAAAGGTCAACAGATGCCCTCTGGAGTGCACGCTCACTCCACTCAGGGCTTGGCCACCTCCTGGTCATTGTTCAAGGGCGTACCAGTTGCAGACATTTGCACTGCTGCGAACTGGAGCTCATTAAACACTTTTGCAAAGCATTACAGCTTGGATGTTACTGCGTGTGATGTCACTCAGGCTGTTGTTTCTAACACACAGTAGAAAGTAGCCTTGAGATGCCTGCTGGTCAGGGGCAGACGTTCACACTAGCATGCATTTTACTGAGCATTTCAAGGGCGTGAATGAATTACGTTCCCATAGCAAGTATGTTGCACCGAGAGACCGACTGATAAGGGAACTGAAAGTTATGCACCATAACTCATGTTCCCTGAAGGAAGGGAACGAGGTGCAACATATCTGGCCCTTTTCAATGCTGAAAGCTCGGTGAAGTGCAATTTTGGAGAAAGATGGATGGGCGTCAGTCGCTTAAATACCCAGAGGGCGGGGCCTCTGGCGCGACGTTGACGCCCTAGCCGTAAAGGCGTGATTGTATTCCTTCAGGTAATGCGCGGGGGCGCAATTCCCATAGCAAGTATGTTGCACCTCGTTCCCTTCCTTCAGGGAACATGAGTTATGGTGCATAACTTTCAGTTTTTTTTTAAATACTTTTAGAAGAGTTGTAATTTGCTGATGCTTGCAGACATGACTTTCTAAAATGTTGTGATTTTATTTCCAGAAACTTTTATATGTGAATATTTTAATTCCTGCTCTCCTTGTTCCTTGTCCTCTGGATGCCACCCCCACATAGGTCTTTCTTTAGTGATACACACAATTAAATGCATCCACATACACACATAAACACTAACTGTTGCCACGAAGTTTTCTAATTGTCCCCACAGGGACCCAATGACAACCTTTCACTGCCACAGGAGGCCAAAAGACAACTTCAATTATTCTGCTCCCTTGCTGTCTCTCTGTCATTTTGATTAGATTTTCTTTTGATGTAACTTTTTTCTCTCTTTCATTAAGCCATTCTCCTTCTACCCTGTTCATGACATTTATTTCTCACTTCTACCATCTTGCAGTGTTGGTCCTGTAAAGGTACTGGCTTCCAGACATCAGGCCAAGTTATCTGTTATGAAACTGCTCCAAGAAGAGTTTTACTTTAAGGAGGCACATCAATAAATAAATAAATAAATAAAAAGTATGCACATTAAAAATATAGCAAATGTAGATATATGTATAAGAAGCAAAAGTAAGGCATCAATAAAGGCATGTTTTAAGGGTCAGAGCCAGCTAATTATTTATTTATTTTTAGATTTTTGCTCATTCATCTTGTGTTCTGCAGCATCAAAACACACTGAAAGGAGGAGGGCTGGATGAAGAAGGCAGATGCCATAACATTATCTTTGCTATTTGTCAGTTTTAGATTTATTAGGCTCTCATCCTCCTTCATTTTTTCTCTGTACTTCTCCCCAGGAGACCTGAGCAAGCTGAAACGTCTACAGCTCTGTAGCTGTAATTGAATAGCTGAGTTCTAGCGAAACATTAGGCTGTTCTCATCTTTGCAAACCTTATTGATTTTGACTTTACCAGACTGTAAACAATCCAGGTTGATTGCAACTGAGCAAATTAAGTTTTTTTTTTTTTTTTCCCACAGGTTATTATTCAGGGGCTACTGCTGAGTAACAATTATGCTCTGGTAAATGTGCAGTGGTGCTATTACAATTTACCCTAACCACTTCCCTTTTTAGCTCTGTGTTATTTAAAATAGTAACAAACTAACTTAACTGAGGGACAATCCATCCATCCATCCATTATCTTTACCTGCTTCTTCCTTTTTGGAGAGGGGGGCACTGGTTCCCAGTGGTGTAGTCTACATTTTTGTAGAGGGTATACTGTGTTTAGAAACCAAAATACACTGCTTAGTATAATGAAATCATCAATTTATTTCGATTTTTAAGCATATTGCACATTTCCGAAGTTTCTCTGATCCTTGTACAGTATTTAAATAAATGGACAACAAACTTTGTACAACAGTTGGCTTTAGAAGCATTATATATAATTAATAAAGCAGTATCAAAGCAAGAACATGTTCAAGTATTAAGTAGTAAATACAGAATTATACAACAATTTCCTGGATAAGCCAATGTAATAAACAAGTGCTATACAGACAGATTGTTACGGAAGCATTTACTGCCGTTTAACGTATCAATGACATGTGTCTAATGATATGTCGTGTATCTTAGGGCATTTTTAAGTGGGTATACAGAAATTCTTAAGCTTTTCTAGTGGGTATACTCCATATACCCGCGTAATACGTAACTACACTACTGCTGGTACATAGATACAGCGGTCATTGTGCCAGAGGCAGGGTACACCCTTGACACCCAAACAGCCTAACATGCATGGTTTTGGTCTGTGGGAGGAAAACGAAGTGCCCAGAGAAAACTCTCACATGCACGGCGCAAACAAACTAACTCCACCCAGAAAGGCCCAAGCTGGGTTTCAATCCGGCAACCTTCTTTCTGAGAAGCACCAGCACTACCAACTGAGCCACCGTGTTGCCCTAATTAAGGACTAAGTAAAAAATATATATATACCATTGAGCCATTTTTTGTTTGTTTTATAATTTGAGGAGTATTGACTGCATAAATTAGTGACAAATAAACCCAAACATAAGTTGTTGTTGTTTTTTTGTTGTTTTTCCACACATGCCAGCATTAAAACATCACAACAGTGTGCCTAAGCATTTGGAAACATTGCTTTCCAGGTAGATTATACTAAAACACATATTTTGGTTTGAATGAGAGGCATTTTATGCGAGAACCAATAACTATACCCTCTACCTCATATATGAAATATGGTGGTAGCAATAACATTATTTGGACCTGTTTTGCTGCCTCCAGTGGAGCAAATGAGGCTGCTTTTCAATCACTGATGAATAAAATAAAATTTTCTGCACTTGAATCACAAATTATATTGTACAAGACCACCTAACCCGAGACCAAGTCAAGACCAAGACCAAAGTGTATCAAGACAAGACCACTGCTTTTAGGGTCCAAGACCAAGTCCTGACCAAGACCGAGGGTTGTGGAACGATTTGGAGAATGATGTTATATCAATGGTAATGTTCAAAAGAATTATTAAGTTTAAATTGTTAAAATCCTATATCTAAATGAGTTTAAGTTAGGAACGATATGTTGTATTGGAGGTTAAAAGAGTTGTTCATTTGTATTGGAAATTAAAGAAATTGGTGGTATGAATTGTTTGTTAGAAAGATAAGGGGCAGATAAAATAAGATTTTTTCTTCATCTGCTGCCTTTCATTTTATACATGGTTTTTTTTCTTCTTCTTTTTTATGTGTTTATTTTTGTGTATTTTACTATTATAAAATGAATGAATAAATAAATCAAATCAAATCAAACATGAAACAACCTTGGAGGGGCTTGTAAGCACGGACCAATAGAATGCACCCTACTCGGGCCATTTCAGATCTTGAAAGTACCGGTAGGACTCAAGGCTGACAAGAAAAACAGTCTGCATATACAAATCAATAATGGTGGCTTAGCTAAATCTGACTCCCCCGGTTTAACTCAAAAACAGGCTGAAATATCAATTTCTCCTGGGGAATTTGTAAACTAAGGAAAAGCTTTGTCTGTTGCATCTGTAGTGGACCTAACCGTGGTCAGCTGAGATGCAGGATACACCTTTGTCTCTTTGAACTGTTCCAGTGAGACCTTTTACTGGTCCTCTCAGTAAACAGACACTGTTTAGTCCATTTTAGTTTGAATCTAAGTACATAATCACTACAAAAGACTATTTTTACTCTTTAAATTTTGTTCCAATTCAAATGTATTCAACAGAATAATCTTCTGTCATTTTTATGGACATGTGTTATTATGCTGGTGTTAAATTTTTATATGGTGAATCAAAACTCTGCCTAAAGTCAAGTATGTGTCAGACTGAACTTTCAGTTTTGTTTAGAAATGTAGAACACAGTTAATCAGTTGTTTTCATGAACATGGCTCCACAACTCCCTGACTTTCTCTAAACAATTTATTTCTGTTTCTGGCTGCTTCTGACTTTCACATTGAATCCTGATAACGTCAAAGTGAACTCTTTGACGTGACTCTAACTCCTTTCCACTGGTCCACGACCAATCAGGAGACTGAATATCTGATGTCAACACTTTTGGTAAAAAGCGTTCACTTCCTTGATAGTTCAGTCGGAATGGACAGTGAGAACTGTCAGGTTCTCTTTCTTTAAGCTGGATAAACTGCAGTCACGAGTCAAAGACTGGTTTATCAGCTGAGAATTTATGGAATGCCTCCATAAATTCAACAGAGCTAAAAGCTCCAAGTTCTTAATTAACTTTCCTTTGAGGAACGTCTTATCTTGAAGTCAACCAGGAGGTGCCACCACTTCTGATGGTTCACGCGAACCCCAGGAGACGTTGAAAGTAAACAAACCAGTTCGGGCGCACCGGACCTGCAAGGACTCTGTGCGTCTGAAAGGCTGGTGTCTTCTCTTACCAGGCTGTCATCTTAGGTAATGAGTCAGCTGTTTACAAACGTACCTGGAGCTCAGCAGAAGTCTGATGGAGGGTGTCATTGCTGGTCATATACTCAAGATAATTAACTTCCTTTAAACTATTTCTTCCTCTCCTCCTATTTCTCTTCTCTTTATTATTCTAAGCTGGTGACTAAATTTTGAGCTAAATGCCTATGGATATAAGTAAATATGTCAACCTAGTACTTGTGTCTGTTGTTCACAATTACATTTGCTGATGACGAGTTTAATTTGCAAGAAATTAAAATCAGTCAATCAAGTGTACCTGATGTTAATTTTAGTTGATTTTATTTTTAAATAAAAGGCAGTGTCTCTGGCATGCCAAACTATAATTAACGTTTACATTGTCACTTTATGGTTTTCTGGTTTATTGTCCATCACAAATGATCACAGTAGTGTTATGGTAATCCTGAAAAGAAATAGAATCCGTGAATTACTATTCAACCTGAATAAGTAATTAATTAAGGTAAAGTGTGTCAGTTTAACCTGACACATTAGATCAGGGGTGTCAAAGTCAAATACACCAAGGGCCAAAAAAACAAATTTGCTACAAGCCAAGGGCCGGACTGGTTCAATGTTCATATTGAAATGATTTCACATAGCCTATTGAACCAAGACCTAACAGACTGTCTATTATTTAAGGATTAAATGAATAAAGCAATATTTTCTTATGGATCTGTCAGTAATTTCAAGTGAAAACATTTTTCAACAGGCAAACAGCAAAAAATTAAATTGTTTTTAAAAACAAAATATGTTTCTTAATATCAAGATAAATGCATAAATAAAAGCGCATGCATTATAAACTGAAAATGCATTATTGTGCAGCTCTATGATCCTACTGATCACCACTTTCAAATAGGAAAATAAGAAAATAAATCAAATCAGTTGTATTCTTTCTCTTGGCTCTGTCCCCAAGTCCATTCAACTGAAAAATAAATATAAATAAGTAAAATAAAATAAAATAATTTAGGCTACCTGCCTAAATAAAGGTTGATTGATTAGGCATACAGCTGTCTTGTGATTTTTGTGATGCAAAATTGTACTTTTTTATGATTGTTTACTGTTGGCTGCAAGTACCAAGCTGGGAAATCCTCCATTTTCTACAGCTGATAGCTGTTGGTCATTAATTATGATGAAGTTTAGCAACTTCTCGGTGAACATTTGAGCTCCAAGCTTCAGCTGTGTTTTTTATTGTTCAATCTAGGGCACTCTGATTTCGGTCAGTCGCTGTCAGCTTGTCCCTCATACGAGATATAGTCAGACAGCAGGTCGGAGTAGACGCAGCTGGCTGCGGTTGATCAAGAAAAAAACACAGCTGTTGGAGCTTGAATGAGAAGTTGCTAAACTCAGCCTGTGTCCCTCAATGATCCGAGACCGGGACGCGCGGCTGGGTCCTGCTGCTGTTTCAGCGACAGTATCGTCCCGCTGAACTAACTTGACCGGTTTAATGTGGCGCTATGGCTCTGCAGACATTGCACGTTGCTGTCTTGTGGTGTTTAGAGTAAAACATTTCCACACAGCGGACATGTTACGATGAACAGTTGGCTAACTGTTAGCTAAAATGCTACTCACCGAGTCTGCACGCTGTAGCTGGCTGCAAACTATAGAATGGATTTCCTGAATTTGAGGCGGGTCTTATTACTCTGGGTTCATGAGACACGACTCCGTTCAGAAAATCCATTCCATAGTTTGATTGACCCCGTGCCGTGTGCAAAACACCAGCGAGTGGCTGTGGCTTGCGGGCCGGATCTAATAGTTATTAAATATCATCCAGGGGGCCATAAATAATTGCTTTGCGGGCCGGATCTGGCCCGCGGGCCGCCACTCTAACATATGTGCATTACANGTGGAGGCTTATCAGAACTGTGCCATCTGTCAGGACTATGGTCTATCTGGAAGTGCTTCATAGACCTCCTTGCCATCAAATGCATATGTAACATGTTCATGAATGTGCATGCTGACAGAGGTTTTGGATGTCTTGAATCATGTCCAGATATGTCAAGGTGTGAAGAGATCCTTTTTGTAATGCCACTATCCTCTCCTCATGGCTTTGTCCCTTTTTCTATCTAAAACAATATTCTGAAAAGGTTAAGAGGCCGCACTCTCAAAGAGCAGCAGCTACGTTCACTCCGCCCATCTTTCGGACAAATGCATGAACATATTCTTGCTGTATCTCGGTACGATGAAAATAACGCTTGTTCTGATTCTGATAAGAAGCACATCCAGGTAGAAAAAATGACTGCAGTGGACAAGAATGGCACCCGCTAAAACCAGCTGCAGTAAACAGAGCTGTAAAGGCGAGTTTAAAATGGAGCAGTCGTGCTATATTTTTTTATAGTTATTTGGCCAAAAGATGTAATGCATATTTTATTGGAACCTATGAAAATTATGTCAACTTGTGAAAAAGCAAGTGGAATTGTGTAACAGTATAAAATTAAACTATATACCACCCATAGTGATGTCCATTAAAAATATGCTGACTCATAAAAAAGGAAAGAAAATAAAAGAAGACCGACACCTGTTCCCTTCCTGTTTTATAGGTACTCCAAGCTTGAGCTTGCTCATCCTTCCACATCCATACATGCTGCACTTCTGGCATAAAGACAATTGTAACCACTGCACACAAGGCCATCAGTTGTGTGTGTGCCAGTATTCCTGTTAATGTTTGATTTAGTGGACTACACACACTGAAGGTCGTTCAGAGTTGGCAGACTTTCTTCTTTAGTATTGTTGTATTCTAGACTCTATTGCAGAAAGTTAGCTCTAAATAGCACCACGTTTGTCTTAACTCTCTGAAAACTTCACAACCTCTTATATAATGTGTCACTTGAAATGTACCCAAAAAATGGAAAGCTTGAAATGATATCATCTTAAATATTCTCAAGTCATGGTTGTGCATGATAATTGGCATAACGGTCAGATAAGCAGGCAGCTCTGTTCAACCAAATGTATCTTTTAGCCCACAGCTATTTCTAGTGATATAATCAGTGGGAATAATGTGGTTCTATACGTACAAGGTGAATGTACTTTCAGGGCAACAATGTTTCATAACCCAGCTAGTTTCATGCATTTACTAAAATGGATCACAGCTCAGTGTCTGCACATTGATAAAAGTATTTTGAATGTTTTGTTTGGCATGCAAATATGACATGTCACTGATAGTTAATTCAAGAAAAGTGGAATCAGTAGCAACACTCAATACTACTTACTTTTTTTTTTTTTTTTTTGATAGCTGGATATGACTGACTGACTCAAATTAGGCCATAAGTTATTAAACATAAACTCTGAAATTTATTTTATATAACAAGAGTGGAATTGCAAATACTTTTTTTTAAATATAAATTACATGTTTAGAATAAATTTGCTGCATTTTTAGACTAGATGATTTAATTAAAAATGTTGATCTATGAATTCCCTTAAAAATCTGCCCAAAATCTATGATTTCTATAAACATAATCCAACATCCACACAAGAAACACCTCAATTTCAGTTTGAAACAACTTGAGTTCAGTCACAGCAACATGAAGTGGTTTATTGGCGATAATCAGTGCTTTAAGTGGGCTGGAACGCACAGGAACGCAGTTTCACCACTTCTAAAATTTAACCCTGACAGTACCTGGACTTTTATTTAGAGTACGGTGCGTTCCGGAACATTTTCATCTTCTCCACTTGAAAAAAAAATGCCCTCAGAAAAAGCCTATTGTTTTTGGCGCAATTGCTTGCTGTACATTCAAGTGTATTAGGGATGGTACCATTAGATGGCGATAATACACCGGAAGGTTGTAAGCTGCCGTAAAACCTCACAGAAGAAGAAGTACATTCAAGTAGGCATCTCACGTGAGAGGAAAAGCAGAACAAGTGAGCCTGGAGCCTTTTTAAAGTAAGCTGTTATCTTAATTCTAATGTAGTTTTAAAAGTAATGATTAATATGTAACATTTTTAACCATTTAGTTAAATGAGTTACTACAATGTTTAATTTCCCTTTTGGGATCAATAAAGTATTTTGAATTGAAATTTTAACTTTCTAATACAGTATATGTTCAACATCTGCTGGTGAGTTTCAATTATTCAAATTACTGTAATTGGCTCTTATAAATTCCTGATTGAATGAAATTTCCTCACATTCATGGCTAATGTTTTTCTGTTTTGTTTGTTTGTTTTTGCTTCCTCTTTCAGCACCAGCCATCTCCATTCTTGATGCGTGATGGAAGTGGTGAAGACTACTTTTTTTGTTACCCTCCAGTGGACTCCACAAATTCAGGCCTGATGACTTTTTTAATTTTCATTTTTCTTTTTGCACATATTTTTCTGCAGTTCTTGTTACCTGTTGGACCATTTGAAATTACACGTTACACATGTTACATGTCTATGCAGAGACCCTATGTATGGCTGGCTATTCAATTATATTGAGTTTTTTGTTGTTGTTGTTGTCATTGCTAAAGTGGCATAAGTTTGTTGAGGCCAGGCCTAATACTGAAAGGAAATGTATGTTGCAGATGGAAACTGTAACAATAATAAGCTTCTTAAAATCTTAAGTCTAAAAGGGACTTATCACATCTTTGTGTTACAGGAGCTTTTATTTTATATGTTTATTTTTATGTTGTTTTTCATGTCACTTTAGCACCATGAGCCTTGAAGTTAATAAAAGTGCCTCTAACTTTTTGAATTTGGCACATGTGGAATTAATTTAGAACTGGCTTTGTTCTTTGTAAATTTACATTAAAAATACCCTGATGCATGCTCAATAATCCAGGTAGAAAAATCTAAAAAAGCTAAGTCTGGTCCTCTGGCGAAAAAAAAAAGCAAAAAAATTGTAGAAACATTTCGTCTTTCGTCCGAAAGACTAAGTTCAGCTCAGTCTTATGAATAGCACCCTCTCACAGTGTTACACAACCAGTTGGCTGAATACATTAAATTACATTACATTAAATTACATTAAAAATACTGATCTTTAACTCAGTAGACAGATCTAGATAAAAATACTATGTTTCTGTCCCATATTATTATGACATTAGGGAGAGTACCGGCACTTTTTTTTTTCACTTAAAGCACTGGCGATAATCTTAAAATGCAACTTTGAAGTTTGATTCTAAACAGCAGCAATTTATTTATTTATTTTTTAGAATTTTCGGTAACATTAAAATCTATAAAACTATTCTCTTTAGACCAAATTCACACCAAGTTGAATATCAATTAGCAAATGTGATGTCATTTAGATGTTTTTTTATTTTTTATTTTATTTTTTTTATTTTTGCCTTAAAAAGCTCACTGGAATGTGGTTAATCCCAGTGATGAGGAAACCTAACTGTAATAAACATCATTCTTGAATAATTAGTGATTCATATCTGCATGTGTCTGGATGTTGTTATGAGCAGGAATATGCAGCACTGCTTCAGAATTTATCTAAAGGGACCTAAATTACAATTACATTTTTTTCCTTTTTTTTCTTTCTTTTTTTCCCCCATTTATAGATGGCCTCCCTTCTCACCTTATAGCCATCCTCTCAAACCGATATGTATTTTAATTTTTTTAATTTTTAATAGAGAGAAAGAAAAGATAGAAAGTAAGACAACAAAACAACAATTATCCACAAAAAGAGCACAAGGCAAACACACCCAACCTCCGTCCGCAATCCTGCAAAGC
This sequence comes from Garcialebias charrua, assembly GCA_038048925.1. Lineage (NCBI taxonomy): Eukaryota > Metazoa > Chordata > Actinopteri > Cyprinodontiformes > Rivulidae > Garcialebias > Garcialebias charrua. The sequence goes on from JBBPBX010028100.1 coordinate 36,726, forward strand.
ACATGACAGAACACAGCAACGAAACATACATGCATAAAGACTAATAATAATCATGACATTGCAGTAGATTTCTATAAATAAACATA
>JBBPBX010028101.1:0-13825 GCA_038048925.1 Garcialebias charrua
CACCAATATGTAACAATCTATAGGCCGTTTGTGTAATTAAACACTTACGAGGTCAGTTTACTGACTTACCTATAGTTTGGATGAAAGGTCCGAGCAGGTCTTATCTGCACAAACTTTTCATCAGTTTCGCGAGTTCACCCTTTTTCCGGTATTGAATTGCTTTAAAGTGATTAGCCAGAAATGTAATTTCACGAGAGACTTCAATTTATGTTGGTCCACCAGAAAATAGACCTTTTATTGAAATTATCATAAAAGTACATTAAACATTTGTATCGATATTAGCTCTGATCTACTAAACTAAGTTGACAAGAATTCAAATTAAAATCAAACAGACAGTTAGAAACTTTTCTGTTGGCACATTTACTTGACAGATTAATGGCTTATGAAAAAGAAGAAATAGGAGGAAGATTAAAGATTGAAAGCTAAGTTAACTGAAGTTGATTATTTTGAAACAAACAGGGTGGCAACCTTTCCCATACAGGTCTCAGCTGGGCTTCTCACACGTTCAGAACACAATCAACGCCTCGTTACCTGTTGACGATACGTCTTGGAGATAAGAGTTGAAGTTTTGTGGACACTAACGGACTATGTTGTCCAGTTCACGTCCAAATGGCTTCCGCGCATGTGTGCTGAGTCAGACAAGCAAGAAGAGCCCTTCTCCCGGCAGGAACAGAGCCAATCGCACTGACTGATTTTCAAAATAAAACTTCAGAAAACAAATTCTTTCAGAAATGAGTGTTTTGCAAAAATGAATATCATAGAATTGATAAAACGATACTGTTGATCAATTCTGAATTAACACACATTAAAAAGAAAGTTCAATCTGATTAATTGGTGTCCATTAATTCAAAATAATTGTAACAAAAATGGTGTCCACTTGTCTCCTTGAGAGCTTCAAGAAGGTGTAACACTGAGAGTTTCAGAGAGATGTGGAGAGGTTTAACTCCAATACGGACATGAGGGTCCTATATCTCTACATTATCGTGATAATGCTCTGAAATATCACGATATAATTTTTTTGCCATATCGCCCACCCCTATTACAGAATATAATTTACAAAATCTGAATTAATTTTATTTGGATGTTAAAACACCAGTTGCATCTCAGGGCCTATAATAATTATTTTAATATTTTCTGGTAGAAAGTTTTCACTCCAGTGTGGACTCTCATGTGTGAGTTTAAACTGTCCTTCCGACTAAATCTTTGTCCACAAAGTTCACATGGAAATGGCTTGTCTCCTGTGTGGACTCTCATGTGTGAGTTTAAATGTGTCTTCTGACTAAATCTTTGTCCACAAAGTTCACATGGAAATGGCTTGTCTCCTGTGTGGACTCTCATGTGTGAGTTTAAATATGTCTTTTCACTAAATCTTTTTCCACAAAGTTCACATGGAAATGGCTTGTCTCCTGTGTGGACTCTCATGTGTGAGTTTAAATGTGTCTTCTGTCTAAATCTTTGTCCACAAAGTTCACATGGAAACGGCTTGTCTCCAGTGTGGACTCTCATGTGTGAGTTTAAAAGAGTCTTGTGACTAAATCTTTGTCCACAAAGTTCACATGGAAATGGCTTTTCTCCTGTGTGGACTCTCATATGTGAGTTTAAATGTGTCTTATGACTAAATCGATGTCCACAAAGCTCACATGGAAACGGCTTGTCTCCTGTGTGGACTCTCATGTGTGAGTTTAAATGTGTCTTATGACTAAATCTTTGTCCACAAAGTTCACATGGAAACGGCTTTTCTCCTGTGTGGACTCTCATGTGTGAGTTTAAATGTGTCTTCTGACTAAATCTATGTCCACAAAGATCACAAGGAAATGGCTTGTCTCTTGTGTGGACTCTCATGTGTTGGTTTAAATTTGCCTTCTGACTAAATCTTTGTCCACAAAGTTCACAAGGAAATGGCTTGTCTCCTGTGTGGACACCCATGTGTGAGTTTAAAACATCCTTCCGACTAAATCTCTGTCCACAAAGTTCACATGGAAACGGCTTGTCTCCTGTGTGGACTCTCAAGTGTATGTTTAAACTTGTCTTATGATTAAATCTTTGTCCACAAAGTTCACAAGGAAACGGCTTGTCTCCTGTGTGGACTCTCATGTGTGAGTTTAAACTTGCCTTCCGACTAAATCTTTGTCCACAAAGTTCACATGGAAACAGCTTGTCTCCTGTGTGGACTCTCATGTGTGTGTTTAAATTTGATTTGAAAGTAAATCTTTTACCACAGTCATCACAGCTTATTGATTTTGGTCTTGCCTGGACTTTCCTGCATGACTCTACATTTTTCTTCTCTCCAACACATTTCTTATTAAGCAGACATCTTGAAGACTTCACTCCTGAATGACTTGTCATGTGTCTTTGAAGAGTCCGGTTACTGACATACTGCTTACCACACTCAGAGCAGCTCAAAGATTTGTTGACAGTTTTTACCTCTGATTCAGGAGCCCTGCTCTCCTTCCAGTCTTTCATACTGTCTTCACGTTCTGATTCAGAGTCTGATGAGTTCTTTAGCAGAGAGTCAGGATCGGTCATTTCACCATCCTCCATCATCCTCGTTAACGTCAGTCTTTGAAGAGGTGGAACTTCCTTTGTGAATCTTTAAATCTGGGTTCCTGTTAATTTTTTCTTTTATCCTCCTCACTCTTTAAAGAAACTGTAGGGACCTAAAATCTGATATCTGTCTCCTCCATATTGAGTTGGTCACCCACCAGACTGGTCTAAGGGTCTTTTCTTCCACTTTATGATAAGAGGCTCTGGGTCCTGCTGGTCAACATCAGGTCTTCAGTCTTGAGGCTCTTCTTCTTCTTAATGAGCTCTTAACAGAGGCAGGAACCACTGAAACACATGAACAATAAAGACAATGTTACACACACACACACACGCACGCACGCACACACACACAATTTTACCTTCACAATCACCATCTTCTAGGGGTGTAACAGTACACTAAAATCAAATTTCGGTTCGGTTGATTTTCGGTACAAAAAAAAAGACAAAATAAAGACTTACAAAATGTTTATTTTGAAAATATGCCAAGTAAGCAATACGTTTGTATAAAAATAAATAAATGCGACCCATTTGGGTGATATTTTAAATAAACGGCACTCTTTACAATAAATAAACTATACTAACAATCAGTGATGTCAGTAACGCGTTACAAAGTAACGCGTTACTCTTGTCGGACCACTTTTTTCATTAACAAGTAATCTAACGCGTTGCTTTTAAAAATCCAGTAATCAGATTAAAGTTACTTTCATCAAATTATTGTGCGTTACTTTTTGTCATTTTCTGTAGTACTGTATTTATTTTATTTCCTCAATGCGTCTCAGTGATTTAAAAAAAAAAAAGACGAGTCTATGCGGACATTCCGTCACCTGCTGTGAATGTGAAACCTGACACCAGCAGCGCGTCCTGGAGCGGAGCTGAGGAAGTCAGCTGAGGAGGAGGACGAGTGATTAAAAAAAAGACCGTGACGTGACGTCTGCTCTATGCGACCTCAGTTTCAGCTTTCTTCTAAAAGAGGAGCGCAAATTCAAAGCTGTATGGACTTTGTTTCACAAGACTGGATCTCAACAGCAACACTCTACCTGAACAGATTTAACGACATCATCCGAACGTGAACACCGCTAAGGCGCTAACAGCAGCTGCAACTTTTATCAGGTAATCAGTCCAGATCAATAACACAAACTAGTTTCTCTGCATCGTCTGATGTGCAGGCTTTACTGAGCGTCAACACTTCAGCACTTTATGAAAAAACTAAGGACATGATCCACCTGCAGCTAAGAAGTGTGTGATTAAGACCCTGATGCTGCTCAATAATCCAGGTAGAAAAATCTAAAAAAGCTAAGTCTGGTCCTCTGGACATTCAAAAAACAAAACAAACAACAACAAAAAAATTGTAGAAACGTTTCATATTTCATCAGAAAGACTTCTCAGTCTGAGGAGCTGTATTCAACTCAGTCTTATAAATAGCACCCTCTCACAGTGGATCAACCAGTTTGTTGATGACAGCCAAAACCAGCTGCTCACATGATCAAGGAGGACCATCAGCCTAACAATGGATCATTAGCACCCTGATTGTTTGCTATTCACAGAGGGCTGAGTGACACTAGCAATAACAGCATTGTAAGAGGTAGACAGTTGAACCCGGAGGCCTCCACCTCTGTTTAATGATGGATGGTTTCTTTTCACAAAGATGGCCTCCTTTACTCCTCTCTCAAACCATTGTTCCTCTCTATCAAGGATGTGAACATCTTCATCCCTGAAAGAGTGACAGCTGGCCTATACAAACGTATTGTTCACTTGACACATTTTCAAAATAAACATTTTATAAGTCTTTGTTGTAAAAATATTATTTGTTTAGTGAAGTAAAGAAAGACACTTTTTTATATAAAGCAAGTATTTCTTTATTCATTCAACCTTCATTTATGATATTGAAATCAAGAAATACTACCTTATATTTTTTTATCAAAAGTATTTATGTTTAATGAACTCAGACAATTTTATGTTTTATAAAAACAAGTATTTATGTTTAATGAAGTCAAGAAAGACCATTGTGTTTTTGAATATTTTTTATTAGTAATTATTTTACATTTAAAATTTTTATGTATTGTGACAGAGTTCTTGTGAGCAGCAACCGCAAAAGCCCGATCACCTCTGGATTTCATTCTGGATCTGGGGACATCTAAGAGAAACTGGTTGGTAGACCGGAGTGCTCTTACAGGAGTGTAGATATTAATAAGATCACATAAATATGACGGGGCCAGACCTTTTAAGATTTTAAAAACAAGCAATAAAATCTTAAAATCAATCCGATAGTGGACAGGGAGCCAGTGAAGGGATGCCAGGACAGGGGTTATGTGTTCATATTTTTTAGTTGAAGTTAAAAGACGAGCTGCTGCGTTCTGGACAGATTGTAAACGATGCAAAGATGATTTGTCTAAACCAACATACAGTGAATTACAATAGTCCAAGCGAGAGGTAATAAAAGCGTGAATCACCTTTTCAAGGTCTCTGAAAGAGAGACAAGACTTCACCTTGGCAATGAGTCTTAGCTGGAAGAAACCGGATTTAACAACTGCATTTATCTGTTTGTCTAATTTAAATATCATGGTGCACTAAGATTCATAACTGGCTGTGATTATCATACCCACCACTGCACCCTGTATGGTTAACTGGACGTCATTAACTTCACGCAGACTCTCCCACTGGTACATTTCCATCTTTAAATCACTTCTTGGTCTGCTGCCTTCAAACATCTCCTCCTACATGTCTCTGAATGAGTGCAGCTACAACGTGCACTCTCAGGACATTATTACCAGTGTTCCCTCAGTGAGGATAGAATTTTGCAAAAGGGCCTTCTACTACTCCGCTCCTGTTTCCTGGAATATCTCACAAAAAGATCTGAAGCTCTCGACCTTGACTTCTCTAAATGGTTTTAATAATTTGTTGGACTCCTGGCAAGAACCAATGCAGACATGTTCATGTTTTTAGTTTTCTACATTTGCCTCCATAATAATCTATCTGTTTTTGCTACTTTTTGACATCTTATTTTAACTTGTTAAAAAAACTGTATGCCTCTTTTATGATTGTCTATTGTTGTCACTGTTGTCATCATTCTTTGTTGAATTCAGGTCTTTCTTGTAAATGAGTCCTCAAGGCTCAATGGGATTAACCTGTCTAAATAAAGGTTGAATGAAAAATACTTGGAATTAGATGTGCAATACAGTACTGTACAGTATTCTGTTCTTTCAGTGCACCTCCAGCATTTTACCACTTGGTGGCAGCAGAGTCAAGAATATTACATTAACCGAATACTGTATGTGCATCACTACTCAAACATGTTTAATTTGCCTGTTTTTAACCACAATTTATTTTACTCACAAAGGTTCACACAAATCAAATATGCTTTCTTCATGTTAGATGTAAAACTCACCTATGATTGTGCACCATCCTTGTGCAGGCCACCAGTAATATGTGATCATAATCACCACTGTTGCTGTCAACGGACAGCAAGCCTGTCTTGTCCTGAGGAGACTCTGTTGGGGACGCTGTCTCTAGACAAGTTGATCAAAAACCCAAAGGAGAAAACGTCAGATCAGAAGATCAAATCAGTTACACAGAATGCATGACATTGTCAGTCAGTGACCTCCAGGATTGACTGGCAGAAATCAAACTGCACAGAATCACTTACAATGCACACACACAGAAATGGGCAATAACATAATTTTCTGCTTTTTGCCTTTTGAAGAAATACAATAATAAACCCTAAATACACAAACTAAAACAAATAACCTGAATCCATGACAAGAGCACATTGATTGGTCTCCTATGTATTTTGATCTCCTGTAAACATCTAGACAAGATTTATTTCCTCTCATGCAAAGCTTCATTAAAATCATATCCTTAAGATCACATAGCTCCAGATTGGCTCAACAGAACGTCTCGCTCTCAGACGAGGCTCTTTGATTTTGTTGCTCATTGCAGTATCAACATTGTCCCACTTGGATGATTTAAAAAAAGTGTTTTGAAGTTCTACAAGACAGCCTTCATTTGAATTCCAACATACCGTATGACTGTCAGGTTATGTATTAAATCAAATCTACTCAGAGAAGGTATTTTATTTGTGATTTTACACTCATTTTGCATTTGTAAATGTGTCATTTTTATAGGAAATGAGTCAGAAGTTTCAACAAGTTTGCTTCAACTGCTGAAAAAAAAAGTCAATTTTTGGTGTAGCTGAATAAACCATACAACAAGTCTGTATTTTTGTTATTGAATGGTATTTTAAAGGTTATTTGGGCTGGTTATATTTGTTGGTGCCACTTGGAGGTGAATAAAAACCCAAATAGGTTTCCTTGCAGGAGGATGAGGTAGCAAACGGCTTTTCATAAAATCTGCTGCAACAGAGATCCCACTGCAGTTCAAGGCACGCAACTTGAAGATAAGAGCAACACCACGGTGAAGATCTGACAGAGAGGAGAAGAAACTTAGCACATTAATACGGTGAGCAGAAAAGAAGAGTTACAAGGGAACACATTTTGGATGCACAGCTACAGAAAATTAGAGTAATTCTAACATAATCCAAAGCTGATTCATAAATGAAAAGCCTTGTAAAATACATCATATTAACAGCTGTAACTTTTGCACATTAAGTGAAACATTTTTACTTCACGCTAATTACATTATTAAGAAAACTGGTGAGGATCCAAGTAACAAAACTAGAGTTGTATAAAATCCTGATCTCAAAGATGGACATATATAAAGTAGCGCATATCACAATTGTTGTCATGTTGGACTTAATGCAGACACAAGGAGGCTTATTAGGAATAAATTAAACTTTATTTGACAAAAAAAAGTTGTCATGGCAACAAAAACGTACATCAAACACAGGTAGTGTAAGGGGAAACAAATGTCTTATCTTCACCTCTCCCCTTCTGTTGCTCAGAAGGAAAACACGTTTATGTCAGAATTACCGGTAAACAACATCTTTATTTTTACAGACTTCTAAATGTGTGACCAAGAGAGAATTGTATATCTGTATGTTACCTGACACCCAGGGGCCCCTGTACAGTACAATTCTGATGTGTGCCAAGTCTGTTCCCACATTTATAGACTCTGTTTATCCACCCCATAACACATCCTGTTTTCAATTTCTATCCAAGCAAATACCTAACAGGCTCTCTGAAGTCCCTGTCCAATCAATCAGGCGCACATTGGCTGTCATCCCTTTCCACTGAGTGCGTGACACATTACAAGCACCAATCTACATAATCTTACAAAGACTGTGAGACACTGATTATCCCCTTGGTAACCTGTTACATTATCTAGTCTTACTAAAGTTGTTCTGACATATTAAGCTGCTCTTTAACTCATCATTAATTGTTTTATAATCCCCACACATACTCAAATGATGTGAACTATAATTTAACCTTATAGTTTGGTTATTTCACTGAACAAGAACCTGCGAGTTGTTTGGTTTTCTCAATAGAGGCCTTATAAGGAACCATTTTCCTACTGACAGCAGAAAGGATCATGGTTGATGTGCTGGTGAAGATTCTCAGTCGTCCAGGACATGATCAAATCAAAAAGGCGTTCAATACAAGATCAACTGGACTTTATTTGTTGAAAAAGATGTTTCGACCCCTATCCAGGGGGCTTTTTCAATTCACTGAAACCAAATGTGAGCGTGTGGAGTTATAACAGTCTAAAGAAATCACGCACCATCATATGTAAATTGCAAGCTGAGGTAACACATACATGTAAATTGACAGATCACACCTTAACAGTAGGGGGTTCCCTTGAAGTCTCTGGCAGAAAACACACAACTGTATGTAGATTGACAAAAAACACCTCACAAACCAACAACAGAGGTTTCTCAAACAACTTTGTTAGTCTAATTCACAGACAAGACACCTCTGCTCCCATCCGGTGTAAAACGTTTGGGAATCAGCCCCAAAACTGAGTTATAAGTCTTGGAAAGTTGAAATCTCAGACCTCCTCCTCTGTTAAGAGAAGGTTTTTCTCTCTTAACATAAACAGCTTCCTTCACACCCCTCTCAAACCATCTGTGCTCTCTGTCCAAAATTTGCACATTTTGGTCATCAAAAGAGTGACCCTTGTCCGTGAGGTGGAGGTGAACAGCTGAGTTTTGTCCAGAGAATTTCAGAAGGATTTTCAACAAACACAACATCCCAGTACACTTCAAACCCAGCAGGACTCTCAGACAGAGGCTGGTCCACCCTAAGGACAGAACCCCCACACACAAACAGAGTGGTGTGGTGTATGCAGTCCAGTGCAGCGAGGACTGCCCAGACCGCTACATTGGAGAAACTAAGCAACCCATCCACAAAAGAATGTCCCAACACAGGAGAGCAACCTCCTCTGGACAAAACTCAGCTGTTCACCTCCACCTCACGGACAAGGGTCACTCTTTTGATGACCAAAATGTGCAAATTTTGGACAGAGAGCACAGATGGTTTGAGAGGGGTGTGAAGGAAGCTGTTTATGTTAAGAGAGAAAAACCTTCTCTTAACAGAGGAGGAGGTCTGAGATTTCAACTTTCCAAGACTTATAACTCAGTTTTGGGGCTGATTCCCAAACGTTTTACACCGGATGGGAGCAGAGGTGTCTTGTCTGTGAATTAGACTAACAAAGTTGTTTGAGAAACCTCTGTTGTTGGTTTGTGAGGTGTTTTTTGTCAATCTACATACAGTTATGTGTTTTCTGCCAGAGACTTCAAGGGAACCCCCTACTGTTAAGGTGTGATCTGTCAATTTACATGTATGTGTTACCTCAGCTTGCAATTTACATATGATGGTGCGTGATTTCTTTAGACTGTTATAACTCCACACGCTCACATTTGGTTTCAGTGAATTGAAAAAGCCCCCTGGATAGGGGTCGAAACGTCTTTTTCAACAAATAAAGTCCAGTTGATCTCGTATTGAACGCCTTTTTGATTTGATCATGGTTGATTTTAAAAGTTAGCAGTCACTAAAAAGATATTATTTATAAGCTTATGGCCTAGTTTACACATCTGACAGATATTCCATTCCTCTTTATTTGATCTATGTTCCATAATTCATAATTAAACATTATATTCAGAGTCAGAATCAGAGTCAGAGAGAATTTATTGTCATTTGCACCGCATGTAGTACATGTGTTGAAAACGAGATTATGTACACAGGGTCCCAGTTACATCCAACAACAAATGCAAGAGAAAAACAATAATAACATCTAGGATTAACTAAGAGAGACATCAGCTAGTAATACACTAAGCCCTAATGTAGTAGAAAAACATCATTATAAACAGCAGCACGAACATGAGCAGATGGTCACAGATGAACGCAGCAACAAGAAACAGATCAGTATCAGCATGATGTGACATTTTGCAGTGTTTATTCTTATTATTTATTTATTCATGAGTCTGACAGCCTCAGGGTAGAAGCTGTTCCTCAGTCTAGTGGTTCTACATTTGATGCTCCTCAACCTCCGTCCCGAGGGGAGTGGTGCAAAGAGTGAGTGTGCTGGGTGAGTGAGGTCTTTCATGATGCAGGTGGCTCTTTTTCTGCATCTGGAGGTGTAAATGTCTGTGATGGTGGGGAGACTGACTCCCACAGACTTCTGTGCAGCCTTCACCACTCTCTGTAGAGCTTTCCTCTCTGCAACTGTGCAGCCTCCATGCCACACGTTGATGCTGGAGCACAGGACGCTCTCCACTGCACACCTGTAGAACGAGGTGAGGACTGAGCTTCTCAGACCGGCTCGGCTCGGCTTCACCAACCCATATTATGTTATTTTCCACAATTTATCATCAAAGGTTATTTTATTCCTAACAGTAGTTACAAGAAGACCAAAACGATCCAAGCTGGGGCTGATGAGAGGAGTGGCTGCAGCTGTGACAGGCGAAGCAGGCATAGATGGGTGTGGCTGACTGACGGAGGAGCAGAAACTAAAGGGCGAGATACACTCGAGCGTCCTCACGATACGCCAATACGCAGCGTACGTACGCCCCGTACGTAGCGTAGCGTAGCCCCGCGTAGCCCCTCAGGGCAAGTACGCGCAAAAGTATTTTTTTACTACGCATACGCGATTCGCATACGCGATGCGCGGTGTCTGACCTAAACTTCCCCGGCGCCGGACTGTTTTGTATGTTACACAAATGAAATAAATTCCTCTTTTTTATCGCTGATCGGGCCTTTTCTTTTGTTTTTTTGCCTAAAGTCAAGTAACCGCTTCTTCCTCCGTTCACTCGATGAATGAAATGAATGAATTCAGGTCCTACCTGGGTGCGCGATGTTTTATATATTCCCTGGTGGGCTGTGGTGGGCTGTGGGCTGCAGGAAAAGCACTCCGTGCTCAGCTGCTCATATTACAACAAGGAGAACGCGAGCGTTTGGAGCGAAAAACTAGCGGAAGTGACGATCGGAAGTGACGGTACGGAGGAAATGACGTTAGAATTTGGAGCGAAAACACGAGAATCTACGCGAGAACGAAAGCCGAGTGTAGCAGCGGCTCCGTATACGCGCGTATACGGAGTCTGCTTCAGTGTATCTCGGGCTTAACTGTGGGAAAATGCTGAGGATTCAACACGGGGCGGCAACAGTCAAACTGAACACAAAGAAAATACAGAAAACAAACAATAAAGGAACAAATCGGACAATAAAACTCCAAACACAAAACTAAAAACTGAAATCCTCTGATCCTGACAAGAACATATTTAAAGATGATCTTAACTCTGCAGAGGACAGTTGCTAATAATCATCTCAGCTGATGATTGTTTGTGCAGAAGCAGCGTGTCGTACCTTTGAGGGACTGTGCTCACTCTGCTTTAGCACTCTGAGGTTTATGAAAATAAAAGGCTGCTAACCTACAGTGTACTCCACATGGAGAGATTAAAGGCATGACCTAGTTTTAGAGTGGACCAGGACTAAAAGCGGACTTCTGCTCTTGGCAAACCACACAAGAGATTATTAATAATAATCCAAAATGCCAAAGCTGAATTGGGTATCTTGACAACAGGTGCTCCTACATACAGAAGGATTCTGCAGTGAGACATGATCCACAGTTTCCTTTCTATGTTTGATTAATTGTTTTTGTTCAGGTAAATATTAGAATATGTTTTCAGTGAAAGATTATTTTTAACTTTTTTCATTGCTTTGTTTAAAATAATTTAATTTGAGACTGAAAAGACTCAGTTAGTATGCAACATTTTCAGTTTGTATACAATATTTAGATATTTTACATATAAATTGGATTCATACGGTCTAAATTATCCTTCATGTTTTGGTGATTTACTGCTTCTTAGTAGTCAACATGTTCACTTGACATTTTCAGACACATACAAGACTAGAGCCAAACTAATTCTACTTGCAGCTGTCCCTGTTAACATTGCTTTTTGAGAAGTAGCCAGGAATGTGTACTCAAATTCTCACAAATAATGTAATCTCACCAAAATAACTGAGCTGTTGCAAAGAAAAACATTTTCTCATGTAATCATTTCTTGTGCTTTCCCCCACGCAGTCACGGTTTTGTGTGCTTTTTGTGCTTTTCCGTGTTATAAATGTTCCTTTTTTACTTTTAATGTTTGTTTCTTTTCAGTTTAACCACACAATTTCTTTAAATATATTAAGTAAAAAGCAACTTAAAAAAATGTATTTTCTAACGATTAGAGGTGAGTATTTGCTTTAATCTGCAAAATTCAAGTATTTGCGTGTCTTGTTGCTGTTGGAGGTACATATACTGAAAAAAAATCTGCAGTAATGAGTTAATTATCACCTGGTGATAATCAGAGTCAGAGTCAGAGAATCTTTATTGTCATTTGCACCACATGTGGTACATGTGATGAAACGAGATTATGTACACAGGGTCCCAGTTACATCCAACAATAAAATGTAAAAGAAAAACAGTAATAACATCTAAGATATGAACTAAGAAAAACATCAACTAAAAATACACTAAGCACTAATATCATAGAAAAACATTGCTCCAAACAGCAGCACGAACATGAGTCTGTATGAGCAGATGAGCACGAATGAACACAGCAACATGAAACAGATCATCATCAGCATGATGTGATATTTCACAGTGATTATTCTGGTTATTTATTCATGAGTCTAACAGCCTCAGGGTAGAAGCTGTTCCTCAGTCTAGTGGTTCTACACTTAGTGCTCCTCAACCTCCGTCCTGAGGGGAGTGGGGCAAAAAGTGTGTGCTGGATGAGTGGGGTCCTTGATGATGCAGGTGGCCCATAATAGAGCTGAGCCAAAAAGACAAAGCCCATGATCTACTGGTGTGTTTGTATTCTGACATGCTACAGTCATAAGGTGTGGATCAGGATGAATTAAATGAGATCCCAAATACAAGTTGCTAAAATGAACTATATGAGTGACTGGGATCAGCCTCACTGGGCTGTGGCTGTTGGTCACTGGCAAACAACATTCTTTATGGATCAGAAACAAGCACTCAATACAAATTGTTTCTGATTTTATCATGTGCTGGACGACTGAGAATCTTCACCAGCATTCTTTAAGGAGTCAAACAGTCTCAAATTGTTGAATTTTCAATGTCTTCACGTGAATCGCAGAAGCAAATGTTATTGTTGTTTTTTTTTTGTTTTTTTTACATGTTAATTAAATGGTACAATAAATGTTTTCTTAAAATAGTCACAGAGTTGTTGCAAGTGTCACAAATCTATTTTGAAACCTTTTAAATTTTATCATGGGGCTCTTCAATGTGTGTCTGGAATGCTACAGCTGCATGGGAGCTCTGCTCTGACAGAAAACACCCAAGACAATTGTTCAGGTCCAAAAAAAAAAAAAACTCCGAGGGTTAATAATATGTGCTGGAAAACTACTGTAGTCCCAATCGTCATTTCAGTATTTTGTCCAGTGGACCAAATCATGGAGGTGGATTTAAAATGGGCCGAGACAGACAACAAAATTATGTAAAAAAAAAAAAAAAAAAGCTTTGATTTTTAAAACTGTCTGCTCAAAACAACCAGATGGCTCACTGGTTGAAGACATTTAGAATGTGTTTGTTTTAATGTGAGTCACCATAGGTTCCAACAGTTCCAGTGCAGTAAGATATGACCTTTAAAGATAGGGTGATGCAGATAAGGACTGCCTTGAAAACCCATCTCTTTAGACTAGCTTATCATTAACTTTACTAAATGTATTTTTATCTTCCATTTTATATCCTTTATGTATTTTATATTTCAATTTGTCGCTGATAATGTTTGCTCTGTATTCACTGTGTTGGTTTGTTAAGTGTCCTTGGGTGTCATGAAAGGCGCTTTTAAATAAAATGATTATTATTATTATTATTATAAGGA
>JBBPBX010028101.1:14007-36811 GCA_038048925.1 Garcialebias charrua
GCACCTTGGCAGATGCAGGGTTAGCCGTGTCTATCTAGGACATTAATCTAAATCTAGTGATGCACAAGCAGCCATATGCTGAAAAGATAAACATGACTCTAAAGTTTCCCCTAAGGGGAAATGGCTTTGTCACCAAGAGGACAAGAGATCAGCATGTGCTGTGATTGAAGTCACAGGATTAGAAACTAAGAAGATGACTAAAAATGAGAAGCGAGTTTGTATGAATCTTTAAAGTAACATGTATTCTTTGACATTTTGTTGTTGTTTTTCTTTTGACTTACATTTAGATTACAATTTTAAGCAATAGTCGCATTTGTTATGGTAAAAATATTAAAAGTGTAAAAGTCGCATCATGGTCATTTGGTTATGAAACCCCATGTCACTGCGCACAGTGTGTCACGTGCATTTAGCATAATGTTCTGCGTGCTAATTGTGCTTTGCGTTCGTGTCTGAGTCTGAATTTCCACAGGGAGGCTCTGTGCATTACAAGATGAGGAGAGATTAGAGCACAGTGGGTTAATCTTCAGGCCTGCCATCTGCCAGTGCAGTGAAAATAAAACCTGAAGGTACAGCTTCAAATTTACCGACAACATACAGGGAAAAAAAAACTGACGGGTGAGTGTTATCCATGAATCAAACATGCTGTCATCATGAGGAGGTCACGCAAATCCCTGTTCATATTAAATGGAATCAGTATTCTACCTTTGACCACTGCCTGCTTGTGTTTTCATCACAGGAGCTGTCATCGTGCCCGCTGGGGATCTGTCTGCTGCTTAATTGTCATATATAATATACGTAATTATTTTATATTAATGTACACTTCAAGTTTTATAGAGAGTAAACATGAAATCTTCACAATAATGTTATACTGTTTGTAAATCCTCCTGCATGTGGAGTATTTTGTTAGTACATCAATGGCACGGTTGGTGTACTGTTTTTCCTAATGTTCATGGCACACCTGAGTGATAAACATAAATCATACAAAATTAAGAACAATTTTCTTTACCGGGGATGAGGTGAGGGGTTCTATTAGTTCAAAAGTTAAAACCATTTATGCCAAATCTTATATTTGGTCATTTTTATCTTTAGCAAGAAATGAAATATCAGAATCAGAATAAGCTTTATTGTCATTGCACAGTGAAGTACAGCAAAATTGTTTTTCCGTACAGTCGTCCGAAAGATGGACGGAGTGTACGTGACAGCAGCTCCTATGAGTGTGGCCCTTATTCTTTAGATAAGAAAAGGGGGAAACCATGAGGATAGTGGGCATTAAAAAAAAACTAAGATCTCTTCACACCTTGTCCTTGTTAGGGCATTGTTTAAGACATCAAAGCACTTTTATAGGCACATTGCATATATATTTGACGACAAGATGGTGAGATTTGGCCCATGTTAATGATTTACCAAATGTTTGCAAAACTGTAAAAATGCAATTATATGCAGATGATACTGTATTGTATGTTCATGGAAAAACAAAAAATGAAGCTTCTGCTGTGCTTTCTAGTGCCATGATGCCGGTGTCTCACTGGCTCCAAGACTCTTGTCTACATCTCAACATTAAAAAACCAGTCTGTATGTTTTTCTCTCGGCTGCCAGCAGATAATGAACAACCATCTGTGTTGGTCAATGGCGAGACATTAGATGTGGTTGAACAATTTAAATACCTTGGAGTCATTTTTGATTCCAATCTAAATTTCAAGCAACATTTAAAGTGAATTTCACATATAATTAAACTTAATCTGGCAAACTTCAAACACATAAGACCTTCTCTGACAACAGAATCAGCAAAGGCTTACATGCATGCCATGATCTTCAGCCATATAGCCTATTGTTATACCACATGGTCTCACACTTCAGAGATCGTCATGAAGCCCCTAAAGACTCTTTTTAAGAAAACACTGAAATTTTTGACAAAAAGCCAATACAGTATCATTATTGTAACATCATAAATAAGTACAACATTTTGGTTTTTGATAGCTATCAGATTTTATGGATGCTTTCCTGATTTTTAAAGTTTTAAATGGACTTGCTCCTCCTCCTTTAATATATTTTATAAGTAAACAAGTACAGTAAACACAAGAGCACTGACCAGAGGAGATTGTGATGTGCAGCGGCGCAGGACTAAATTTGGCCAAATGGTGGTGTCCATCAGAGGCACGCAGTCATGGAACACACTGCCAGTTTCCATCAGGAACTGTGGCACCTACTCTGGCTTTAAAAACTCTTTGAAACTTTGGCTGAAAACTAATCAGAAGTGCACTCATGTATAGATTACTTTGTCTATTGTCTTATGGCATCATATCTTTATTGTAATTTCATGTTGTGTTATGTGCTATATAGGTAATGTTTGTATTATTCTCTGCTCTTTTGTTTTATGGGACGTTTCTTATTCTTACCTGCTTTAGGACAACGGATGAAAATTAGCTATTGTGCTAACTCCGGCATATTTACATTGATGCTTACTGCTGTCATGTTGATTAATATGCATTGTCCTAATTTAAATAAATAAATAAAATAAATGAAACACTTCCAGACAATTCCATAGTCCTGATAAGATGCTAAAATTTCAGCCGGTACAGCTCTGATAAGTGTACACACAAGTTCTCGGGGAGTGGGAGGGGTGGACAGAGCAGAGCTTTCTTGGTTTACACATACCCAGGAGCATTTTGATAAGTTGGCCTCTTCAAGGCCGAACGGGGAGGTTGAATTCAGATAAGCCACAGTTGTTTTTGTGCAGCCAAACAGTTTTTCTTTCGTCAGTCTTGAGTTATGCTGGTACTCTCAATGATACAAAATGGACAGATCGTGGGATTTCCACTGGTCCGCTGTTAGCCTTCTCCAAAATTGCTTCAGCATGCTGGCGAGTTCCAGAACCCGCAAGTGTCCTACGATTCTCATAAATTGCTTCCAACTTACGGTTGAGCTTGCAAATCAGCTGTCTGAGAGCACAATTAATCCTTCACATAAGATAAGCAGCTTTGCCATGGCCGAAGCTGCTGCCAACGTCTTCCTTAATAGCAGATAACTGTCAAGATCCGGACTCGCTGGATCCGGACTTGTTGGATATGGACTCGTTGGCGAGGAATGTGAGACCCATGCAGGAGGACCAGATGGCTCAGAGAGACAAAAATGACAATTAGTGAACTGCACTAACATCACACAGGATGAATTGCTGGTGAAGCAGCAAAAACTTACTTGGCCCCTGGAGGGGACCCCCGGTGCAGACAGAGCAGGTGTCCGTAGGAGAGCAGGTGGAGTGGAACCACAGATCATGACACCATGGAAGGACAATGCTCGAACAACATCATGTGCAAGGACTCACCACGGCAGCTTCAGGAAACAAGCGCCTCCTCGTGTGGAAGCCACAAGGACTACATACTAGTCCCTAATGAGACAAGAGGAAGACACCTGCAGTTAATCAGGATGAGAATCCGGTGTGAAACAGGTGAGATCGTCACAATAACATAGGTATTCGCCAGTGCCAAGAAGCAGAAACCCTGCTATCATAAATCCAATGATGTATAAATCTTCCAGAGACATCACAGACAGGCACATCAGCTTCCAGTCCCCACAGGAAACCATGACGTACCCAAATGTGTGTGTTTGTCTGAGGAATGAGGGTCCTCCAGCACCCTGTTGCTTGGTTGAATTTTTTTATCAATTGTGTTAAAAGCCCAGCTAACCAAATCCATAACAGTAATTTACGATTCAGAAGATGTGTAAATAGAAGCTCCCATAGGACAAAGAGCAAAAGCAGAAGGAAGGCAGGAAAGGGAAGAAAAGGCATCCATCTTGCTCGGGGGTGAGTGAGGGATAAAAGCACGTTATTTGGAGAACTTTGAGTTCTATTTATTTTGTGTATGAATAAAAATGATAGAAGCGTGTTTCTACAAAAAGATAGATTAGCTCGTAATGCAAGTGGATCACACCAGCGGTCACCAGTGTTGACATGTCATATGTCCAAACATCAGATCGATGGTCCATGTGGTGACACATGAAAACTGTAGGTGTAAAAAGACCTGGAGTGAAGTAGAAAGGGACTTGAGTGCCATACATTTATCACTTATTATCCAAATCAGAAGAATAGATAAATGTTTATTTTAATAAAATAGCTTCTTTTTTTTTCAACAGTAGCACATCTTTTCAATCAGACAAACAGGCTACAGTATCTATCTGCACCCTTTTTGTCTACCAGTGTCAGGGCAGTGTTTGTAAAAAGCAACTTGTGGTCAAAGAAAAAGGGTTGTAAGCTCAATCTCAGGTAGATAACAACAAACACACAAACAGCTGGTCTCTTTGTCAGGGGTCACCACTGAGATCTGGATGCCCTTCCTGACGCAACCACAGATCACTGAGCTACCACAGCCCTCTGTGTGGAGCAGAGAGCTGCCATTTAGGGCACCCAGGGGAGCAACTGGGGGGTTAAGGGCCTTGCTCAAGAGACTAATGGAGGCAGGTGTGGGTGCTTCACCATTCCCAACCACATTTGATGTTATCTCGCCAGGGATTTGAACCAGCAACCTTCTAATCCAAGCTGGCCTCCTCTAACCTCTGTGCCACTATTCTCTAATCTGTGGTAAAAATGGGTGACTATTATTTCAACAATTCTTTCAACAAGAGTCTCCTTGGTGGAAAACAAAATTAACAAATGAGAGAAAATGTTCATTTTGGTGCTTAAATTTCAGCTCGAAAGGTCAAGAAGCAGAACACGATACAACAAGCAATGTATTTTTATTTAAAAGCACAAAACAAGAAATCAAATATTGATAGGTACCGTAAACATGATGTAAAAAGGTTTCACCTTGCAATAACTTGATATATGTGCACAGCATCTTTGAATTCCAACAGAGTATCTGAATGTGAAAAGCAAAAGAAATACTACCGGTAATCAATACGGCTCAACGACTGACCTCATAAACAGGGTAGATGGCTCATGTTGACATTCTATATTTTCAATATCTAATGGTCCCAGCATTTAATGTAAAGTAGATTGGTTTTCAAACAGGATTCTCTTTAATGAAGGTGAACACTTTGCTACAGCTCAAACAGTATGCTGCTGTTGATTTAAAAATGTGTAAAGAAAGTATTACAATACAGTATGTGTATTTGTAATCATTTAATAATTGCAAAGGTGTATACCAAGGTGGTTAATGAAGCAGTTTTAGGCCACAAAACATTCAAGTCAAATTTATTTATAAAGCACATTTAAAACAGCAGCTGTTACCAAAGTGCTTATAGAAATAGAACTGTTCTGTTTCACCAGAATGACACAATTTATAGCTATTAATTAATAGTAATATCGAGATCTGCTGAAAAAGTTGTGAAGATCTTTGTTTTGGAATACTTTAAGTGAATTTCTGCTTAGTGAAGCCCAGCTGCACTGACGGGGGTCAGGAGTAAATCTGAAGAGTCATTGGATTAGCATGTGCTTTTAGCCTTCTGCAGGCAAACACCTTGAGAGCTGTTGTTTCTCATGTGAAGAACTCTCGACGGCGCCGTCTTCATGGTGCGGTTTTATGACTTTATTCTTCAGGATGAAGAATGAGAAGATTTTAAATTTGTCACTGCTTTTTGTGTTTGTGAATGCCTGTTTTGGTAAGTTTCCCTCCATTATATCGTTTTTAGAATAATTTAAGCGCTTCTAATTAAATAAATATAAATATATGTTATTATTTTTGATTGATTTTAACTTGAAATTCATTCATAAAGTTGAAACTATGAAGGTTAGGTTTTAAGTCTAGCAGTGATTAATTCGTTTTTATTTTATTTATTAGGGTAAAATACAGTCCAGATGCCTAGTCCTAGTATTTTGACATTGTTGTAAAGAAAAAGTAAATAAAAGTAAATAAATTAGGCCTATGTTTAGATGAGTTAACTTAGAAGGTTTACGTAACTCACTTTTAATCCCCGTTAAAAGACAATAAGATCAGATGGACATTTTACACATGTATTCATTGATCAGATTTTTAAATTAAAGATGTGAAAATCTGGTGTGATCAATAAAGTTAAATATAAAACATTATTTAAACCTGCTCTCTGGTTCAGTCGTTGATTGATGGTGTACATACAATAACACACCAACTGGTGGATTCATATCTCTGTCCTCAGCACAGGCAGACTTTGCCCCTTATTTCTACGACAATGGACCGTACGGCGACAACGGGAATCTGGCCCTGTTTAGCCTCTCAGAGGACACTCCTGTTGGTGAGACTGACCATACTTTTATATTTATTGTAGAGAACAGAACCATGGGGGTAACCAATTAGCAAAGTGGTTTACAATAATTGCTGGTATTTGAAAGTTCAAAATGGTAAATAGTTCTTGATAGATGAGCAGATGCTGAGCAGCACTTACAGCAGCATGCTCATCTGCTGTTGCCAGCTGTGAATGTGATGCAGCTGTCTCTGTGCACTTTGCATCGGTCAGGATACCCAATGGAACTCAGACACTTCGATTTTTTTTCAAAGTGTAATTTTCAGGAAAATAGTACTGTAATTGATGGTCTATAGAACACACCTGAATATAAGCCATGCACATTAAATTAAACAAATAAGTAAATAAATTGTACATATGTAAATTTTGCACCTGTGCATAAACAGTGGGTGTTCACGTTGTAACATGAATGGCAGCACACAGTTTCACTGAGGCCTTGTATACACGTAGCCGGATATCAGGAAAAACGAATAGTTTATCATGCGGTGTGGCCTTTCATCCACACGTGAACTCCGGTTGATCTAACTATAAACGAATACAGTAATAACAAAAATTCCAACCAAAGTGGAGATTTGAGAATTCTCCTCTTTCGGGTTTGCGTGTGGACTTTCGGATCCGGAGATTTGCTCATTATGTCTGCGACAGATGGTGCGGCGTGGCGCTGACGTCACATAATGCTCTAAAAAAAGCGCTAAAATGTCAACATACCTGCTCTGACATGATTCCCAGTTGACATTTTCCTGCGTTGCACTCCAACACGGTATTTAATAGTAGTTCAACCTTGCGGTCTGTCCACACAAACGAACGTTGGTTACGTATTGTAACCCTAGATTCTATGAGTGTAGGCTCCACCCTTTAAGCTCATCCTTAAACTGGACAGTCTGGGGCTGAACACCTCAATGTGTAACTGGCTGCTAGACTTCCTGACCGGGAGACCACAGACAGTGCGGGTCGGGAGTAACACATCTAGCACCATCACATTGAACACAGGGGCCCCACAAGGATGTGTGCTGAGCCCCCTTCTATTCACCCTGCTAACACACGACTGCACACCATCATACAGCTCCAACCACTTCATCAAGTTTGCGGACGACACAACAGTGGTGGGTCTCATCAGCAACAACGATGAGACGGACTACAGGAACGAGGTGAGCCGCCTGGCCTTGTGGTGCGGACACAACAATCTCACTCTCAACGTGGAGAAGACAAAGGAGATTGTTGTGGACTTCAGGAAGAAGGATGCCCAACATGCCCCTCTGACCATCAACAGCACCGCAGTGGAGAGAGTAGACAGCACCAAGTTCCTGGGAGTGCACGTCTCAAAGGACCTGTCCTGGAGCAGGAACACTGCAGCACTGGCAAAGAAGGCTCACCAGCGTCTCTACTTTCTCCGCAAGCTGAAAAGGGCTGGAGCTTCAACCCCCATCATGAGCACCTTCTACAGAGGTGCCATAGAAAGTGTCCTGACCAGCTGCATCACTGTGTGGTTTGGTGCATGTACTGCATCCTGCCGCAAGAGCCTCCAGCGCATTGTGAGAGCAGCTGAGAAGATCGTGGGCACCTCCTTGCCCTCACTGCAGGACTTACACAGCAAACGCCTCACTCGGAAAGCCCACCGCATGGCAGGTGATCCCACACACCCACTACACAGCTGCTTCAGACTACTGCCATCAGGGAGGAGACTGAGGAGTCTCCAGGCTCGAACCAGCAGACTGAGAGACAGCTCTGTTCATCAGGCAGTCAGAATGCTAAACACTCTGCCTGCTCTGCCCCCCCTCCCATTTGAACTGCCTTAACACTAAAACTTTCTCACACATTATCACTCAACACAAAGTTTTTCACTAAACTCTCGGTCATGTGCTCATACAGTTTGCACTAATTCTCATACTTGCACTAATGTCTGTATTACATCACTGCCTATAATCATAATACTGTTTACATTCTCTGTTTACATTTATTAATACTGTTTACTTTTATTACTACTGCTTACATGTAATTACTACTGTTTACATTTATTTACACTACTCTAATATCTACACCACTGCTGGTACATATACAGTGTGCTCTGAACGGTCTTATTTAGGGATGCCCAATGTGCCTTACTGCATATGCCACTTTTTGCCTCTATAACAACATCAACTACTACCTCATACATATACTGTGTACATTGACTCATACGCTGCTTTGCCACTTTGCAAATGTCAATGCTAGAAACCTTTAGTTTATTTTAGTTATACTTTTTATACTCTTTTTTTTGTGCTAGTATGCAAAAACTCAGGACAGTATTATGTTCATTAAATGTTTAATGTTTTAGTTTTAGAGTTGGTGTGGATTTTCATGCTCTTGCACCGCTATGCAAAAAAAAAAAAAAACTCAGGACAGTGTTAGTTTTACTATTTTATGCTTATGTCTATTATTATATGTTTCAGTGTTTCAATGTTTAGATGTTTACTGTTGCACCGAGGGACTGAGAGAAACGCAATTTCGGTCCTGTGTATGTCCTGTACAGTACATATTGCAGATCTGACAATAAAGTTGACTTTGACTTTTGACTTTGACTTTGACTTAAGCCACACCTATTGGATTTATCCCTGCGCTTCGCGCCAACACTGAAGACTTGTAGTCCACGCCCACTTGCTGTGGGCCACACCTCGTCACTATTTAAGCGGCCATTGACCGAGAGACTGCTCCCAAAAAGGCAAAAAAAATTCAGCCAAATGAGAGCCAGCAAGGCCCCAAGGCTTAAAGGGCTATGCCTACACTCATAGAATCTAGGGTTACAATACGTAATCAACCTTCTATTTTGTGTAGGCTCCGCCCTTTAAGCCATGCCTATTGGATTAAAGGAGGTGCAGGACATGGTCCATGCCTCACTGGGTCTGACTGGAAACCATAACACACTCAGGCAACCACCACACCTCAATAAGCATGAAGATGCACCATCAATTAAGACAAAAAGCTGCATAATATAGCAGGTGGACAATCCTCATCATCTGATGGTAAATGAATGACTCTGAATTCATAATCAGAATCAACAAGACAGATACAACTGTGTCATTCATCAATAAGTCTATTGATAATGAAAGACAATCACTTGCTACAACCCTGAGAACATAATGTGTCAGGGAGGAGCTGGAAACGTTCTGTAAACAAAAACGGATAAAGGGAGTCGCTGACGACCAAGAGGCCGCCTGATCTTGAAAACTCATTCTTTGATACCTAGAATGTAATTATGGATAGTCAGACTACACGATTTTATGTTAAAAGAGCTTGCCATATAGGTCCGTTCCCAATGATGGAGAAACCGTGACCCGGAGCCATTTGTGGTGTACTGGATCGATTTTCTGACGTAAAAACCATCTCTGAAAAACGGTGCATGTGTAGTAAATTTAATTTCACTACTATGTGAGCCATCATTCCTGACAATCTCATTATAAACTCTGGAACTGACCTGTGAGACTGACGTACTGAAGAAGTGACGTCAGCGGCTCTTTCCTCTGTTCCGATAAAACAGCTGTGGAGCAGAGGATCGTCCCAGTAAAAATACTTTATGGGCTGGGGTAACAGAGCTCTTTTCCCAGTTTATGGCGAAAAACCAAGCAGGACAGGTTATTCATCAGTCTAAGCTTCCACTTCCTCTAGGAGCGAGACAGAAGCAATCGTTCGTCGAGCCGAGTAAAAAACATAATTTTCATGCTCCTTTATGCAGCGGTTGCACACCGCCCGATAATTTTCGTGGAGGTATGGGGAGCGAGAGCGTACTGACGTCATGGAGTCGTACTGATAGCAAACCTCTTGAGAGCAAACCTGAGGAATTCCTTGTGTTTGTTTATGATTGGAATGTGGAAAATGCATCTCTGCGATCGATTGAGATGAACCCATCTCCGTGTCACGTATTTGAAAAATACGTTTTATTGTCAGCATATGGAAGCGACGACTCACGTGATAAGTTTATTGAAAATCGACAAATCCAAAAGACTACCTGAGTCTGCTTGATTCTTTGGAAACAGGAAGTATTTTGAACAGAAGCCGGTTCCGTCCTCGCCCGAGGGGTACTCCGGAAATGACGTGTTTTGCTAACAGTTCCTGTAGTTCCAAACTGCAACGCCGCGCCCTGTGCTGAAGATGTTTTGTCTCCAAAAACTCCAATGAACCGGTGCTGCGTCTCTGCAAACTGCAGAGTGTAATTGTTGCGAATAGACGTCTTAAACAGTTAGAGAGCATGTCTGAAGCCAGACTGCGCTGTAATTTAACAAATGTTCTGCTGCACCAGAGAGATAGCCTGTCCTCTACCTCCGTCTAGTGGACAGAGTCCGCATTGGCCCATAGGAGGCTCTTCTCACGATCCCTGCTGCACTGAGCCCTGTTTGACTCATGCAGGTCTGACAAACGTCGTTTCGTGACGGGTTGGTGGTTTTACCTTGGTGGTTTTACCTGACACTGTCTGGCTTGTGAGAGGAAAAGACGAAAAAAGTCCTAGCTGAAAACACTGTTCTCAGACCAGGCTTCATGTGTTTTAACAGTTTGAGAGCAGGAACAACAATTTGTCTGCACTGTCTCCCGCTCTGTGTCTGATGACGCGGTGCAAGCGGCCCCCACCATCGTGTGGGGGGCGGGGCTGGAGGGTGCACAGAAAGCTTTCTGCCTGAACCTGCAGCAGCCCGGCTCTTTGTTTGAACACAATGGAAATATACACTTTTTATGTTTAACTCTGACAGATAACCTTGTGTCAATTTCCTTACCATGTCAGGGAATGTGTTAGCATGCCCCGGGACGAGGGAGTTCAGCATGTTTGAATAAAATATATTGTTATTCATGACAGTTTCTTTATTATGCTCAAAACACGTACTGATATCACACACATCTGCAACGCACTGACATTTGTACTGGTCTCTTCTCATCCTGCTGCTCGTTGTAGCTGGTGAAGAAAGTCACTGCTGCTGCTGGTGAAGCTCCAGTCTGTTCTCATGGCGCACAGACCGGCGGGCAGAGCGGGGGTCTGCCCGGAGGAAAACAAAATGGTTGCGCATCTGCTCGGTCGTCTCTGAGGATGAACGTAGTTGTACAAACACTGATAGTGAGCCCCCAAAATAGTCCCTCTGACGTGGTGGGGCCTTAATCAGATTTTTGCTCACACCATCAGAGATGGATGAGGAAAGTTTGATCTACTCTCAGGAGCACAGTAGTCAAAGCTGAAAAACTAGCTGAACACGTCGTGAGCACCGTACTTAAGCTCGTGATCGTGTTGATAACAGCTCCGGTCAAGTCGTGTTTGGCTCGCACCTGGCGCTGAGCGCCAAAAACGCAATACAATATTAATATCACCCGCACCGACCTGAGAGGAACATGTGCATCTTGTCCTGAAGCCTGGTGGAGCTGGGTGCTGCGTGAAACTCGTTTCCCGGCGTGTTTAACTTGTCTCAGTGCAAACCTCAACTCAGTGCTAACCAGCTGGGTTACAGTGGTGTAACAGCAGAGAAACCTGGTTCATGCGCCCCTGTGTCCTTGTGATGGGAGCGCAGGATGACACGGGGCTCGTGATGCCAGTGGCTCGTTGTCCGCGCTCTGCCGCGGGGAGTCCACGTCTGAAAAGCTGGACTAGATCGCTCCCTCTGGCCACTGTTTTTTAGCTGTGAATCCTCCTGCCAGCAATGAGGATGAAGCCTGAGTGGTGCGTTCAGGGACCTCCAGCCCGCACACGTGCGCGCGGTCCACCTGATGATGTCCGGGCACGCTGGAACAACGAGAGGTGAGCGCATTGCTGTCCTGCTCGTCTGCGTGGAATGGCGTGGAGGGTGAGGCCTGAGTGATGCCTTCAGGGACCTCCAGCACGTGCACGCGGCCCACCTGATGATGTCCTGGAGCAGGTGGAGCAGCGAGAGGAGAGCACTCTGCGCGTCCTGCATCCTCAGGAGACGTGCTCGGCTACAGGACGATGCCGTGTCAGAGGCTGGGTCGGGTTCTTCAGCTGGGCTGGGCCCAGCGCGTCGGTCGTGGCGGCCATGCCGACCACGACTTCTTTCTAGGTGAGGGGTAAGGTCGGCCCGCGCACTTCAATGAAGTGGGACAACATGGCGGCTAGCTCCTTCCAGCTGGCAAGTGAAGGGTGAGGCCAGTGCCGAACCTCCCTGGGGGAACGTGCCGGCCTCGCTAGCTACCCCCGTGGACGTGTAGACCGCCAGCTGCTTACCACAGGCTGGGCGGAGCATCCACCTTTGGTTGTGCCTCCGGTGCCACGTGGACAGGGGAGGTCAAACTGGAGCTCCTTTTCCTCCTCCGTCAGGAGCTGGCAGGCTGAGCACGCGGTGCTGAACCATGGCCTGCTGTCCGTGTTGGACTCCAAAGCACGACTGACAGAGTGGGTGCTTGTACGCCGCCAGGATGAAGCCAAAATCACATCCTGTGCATTTCTTGAAGGTCGTTTGAAAGACATGTTGTCTCATGGAAAAAATCTTTGTTAGTGTTAGACGTGAAAATTTATTTGGGAGCAGTCTCTCGGTCAATGGCCGCTTAAATAGTGACCGAGGTGTGGCCCACAGCAGGTGGGCGTGGACTACAAGTCTTCAATGTTGGCGCGAAGCGCAAGGATAAATCCAATAGGCGTGGCTTAAAGGGTGGAGCCTACACAAACTAGAACCTCCAGGCGCCATGATTCAATACTAACAGGAAGTTGTGGTTGCTTTGAAGGGTTGTGATTGGCTGATATACGTTTCACCTTTGCATTACACTGCCTCCTTTGGGTTGGGCATATGGTGTAGAGGCAGGGCTTCCGACTTGGGACCCGAAGGACCCAGGTTCGAACCCCGGCCACTACACACCTTGGGGTGTCTATGAGTGCACACCCATTTCCCCAGCTCCCCGGGCGCTTTCTATGGCTGCCCACTGCACCACCTGGTGGTGGTTGGGTTAAATGCAGAGACGAATTTCGTCTTGTATGGGAAACATACACAGATGACAAAATGTGACATTTATTTTTTAATTTTATATTCTTTACAACGCTCTGTGGTGAAAATCCCCGGGTTCAAAGACGATCATTTTCTCTGTCCGAACATGTATGTACGGCGATATTTTTTTGCGCAGATATTCGTTTTTTCAAACACCAGGCTACGTGTGTACAAGGCCTGAGAGTTATGTACAGCTCTTGTTGTTGAATAAACCTACAGATGGTGTTTGAAAGACTTTACTGGTCAGCACAAACAGGCAGAGTGAACCCCAGGGGTCTTCATGCAACTACCTCCCTCACTCATGGTTACTGAATGTCCTAACACAAACTAACACACAATGAACACATAAACTAAGCTAAGAAGAACAGACTAATTACTAAAAGAGGAATGCTAAACAGTGAACATAAATCATTAACAATGAACATACAATTTACCCATAATCCCTCCATGAGGCCATGTGACTGGCAGTCAACCACAACGAACCAATGAAGGTAGTCTCATTAAGCCACGAGGACCCACCGCCAAGAGAGACACCTAATGTCATAGGATTATTGAAGGAAAGTGGTGGGGGTTCATTAGGATATAATGTCACCTAATGTCAAAGATGTTGTGTATTGATGAGACTACCTGGTTAAAGGTTCACTATGTAATTTCTGCAGTACGCTGGGACTTAGAAAATTTTCCATCAGGTAAAAGCATTCTGCTCCCTCCCCCTCAGAGCCATATATGACTCTGAGGGGGAGCCACAGTCCGTTCTCTGTTGGACTTGAGTTCTGCAGCTCCGCCCCCTGCTGTGTGTCCGCTCAGAGCGCTTCAATATTCTGTGATTATATGTTAATAAAACGTTTTAAAAATATAATAAAACCATGGAGCACTTGTCCAACAACACAAAAACCAGCAGAAATCATCAGAGCTTCATGAAGCCACGTTGGACATGATTTAATTTGCTCGTGACTTCCTCTTTCTGTCAGTGCAGGTCTGGAATGCTCCGCCCCCACTACATGTCCTGTCTGCGCTGCGAAGTTCTGTGATTATATGTTAATAAAACTTTTTAAAAATTATAATAAAACCATGGAGCACTTGTCCAACAACACAAAAACCAGCAGAAATCAGCAGAGGTTCACGAAGCAACGTTGGACATGATTTAATTCGCTCGTGACTTCCTCATGTCTGTCAGTCGATGTCTGGTATGTCTGGAATGTTCCGCCCCCACTACATGTCCTGTGGCAGACGCTGCGAAGTTCTGTGTTTATATGATAATAAAACGTTCTAAAAAATATAATAAAACCATGAATCACTCGTCCAACAACACAAAAACACCCTGAAATCAGCAGAGCTTCACCAGCCACTTTGGACATGATTTAATTTGCTCGTGAGTCGTGACAAATCAATTTCCTCATTCCTGTGAGTGAAGGATGAAGCGATCACTTGACTTTTGGCAAAAAAACAAAATAAAAGTCCAGCTCTGGGATGAAGAAGGGATATTTAATACATTTGTGTCACATACAAATCAGTCCTGCATCGCTTTGCAATCCTTTGAATGAGAATGTGCGCGGCGCTGAGGCTGGGACAGGCGGGGGCGTGGGTTGGGGCGTGACAAACAACTCTGTTTTTATTGGCTGGTCATTGTCCGGGTCACTCTGTGTTTTTAGTGTTTTTATAAATGCTGATAGAGAAGCAAGGGGACTATAGTTTTTTTCAGAGATTACTTTGTCTAACATCAGTCTGTCAGTAGATAGTGACAGAGTGAAGAAATATGTTAAAAATATATTGTTAGAAAAGTTACAGACTGAGACTGCATTACAAAGTTACATAGTGCAGCTTTAAAGGTTAAAAAAAATCTGACCAATGAAATTACTGAACAGGTCACAGTCGAACCAATTGGGAGGGGAGAAAATGGGGAGGAGGAGAATCACCCTCCATGGAGCACAAGGAGGATTCCCCTCCTCCTTCACTCTGTCTGTGTGTGTTAAACAGTAAAATAAAGTTAAGAAGTCATGACAGGCATGACCAAGAGAGACGTGTATTGAGCAGCTATGTGAGTGCCCGGGTGTGAGAAGGCTAAATGTTTTTGGCATTATGAAGCTCGTTAGCCCATCCAAAAAACATTTTTTTTAATACATAAATTAGCCGCAGCATTGTAGCCACAGGGTTCAGAGCCTATGAAAAAAGTAGCGGCTTATAGACAGGAAATTACGGTACTTCACATTTAGCCCACAGTTTTGTATGTAAAATTACATACTGTACATTCATTCATCAAAATAGCCTACTTAAATACAATATGGTGTCTTTCTTCAGGTACACAGATCTATCGTCTCAATGGCACAGACCCTGAAGGTCAGGAGGTGACGTACGGACTTTCCTTTGATCCGGGGTCAAAAGAGTACTTCAGAGTCAATACAAAATCTGGAAGTATTACATTGGTGGAAAAGTTGGACAGAGAGGTAAATGCAAGGACATGAGACAACAAACTTTTTTTTTTTTTAACTAATTGTCTTCTTGTTTTCTTTCCCTGACTCAGAAACAAGATTCCATTGACGTTAATATCAGTATCACTGATGGAAAAAGCAAGGTATGTCACAGAACATGGCATTACAGCATAATCAGTGTTACTCACACATTTATATTTTAATTGTTGTGGATTGAATACAATGGCCTCCTGGACGCCTCCCTGGGGAGGTGTTCCGGGCATGTCCCACCGGGAGGAGGCCCAGAGGAAGACCCAGGACACGCTGGAGGGACTATGTTTCTCGGTTGGCCTGGGAACGCCTTGGGATTCCCCCAGAGGAGCTGCTCCAAGTGGCTGGGGAGAGGGAAGTCTGGGCCTCCCTACTTAGGCTGCTACCCCCGCGACCCGACCCCGGATAAGCGGACGAAAATGGATGGATGGATGAATACAATATATAAAACATAAATGGGCAACTGTTTCTCAAGAGGAAGCACGGTTGTTCTTTGGCTAGATACTGAAACTATGTTGCTCTTAGTATGTGACCTAGTGCATGAGTGTGCAAAGTGTGTGTGAATGGGTGACTTGTGTGGTAAGGAAGGCTGGAAAAGTACAATATAAATGCAGTCCATTTACAATCATAACTTTGTTTAAAAATAATAATATAATAATAATCTGAGTTTGAACAACTTGTGTAAAAAAAAATTTAATTTGTAAAATATATATTTTTTAGGTTGTGGAAAGAGTTACTATATTTGTGATGGATGCAAACGATGAAAAGCCAGAGTTTCGAAACATGCCAGCAATTATTGATGTAGTAGAAGTAAGTTGAATAAATCTTTGTCATCATATGTAATTTATTTAAATAAATTGCTTAAGAAAATGTATATATTTAGTAAAAGTTACCATCTGACTGTGATCATTTTATTTTATGTGTTGAAAAATTTAGACAACTGAATCTGGAAGTAGCATCTACAAAGTGGAGGCCGTGGACAGAGACACAGGCTCAGGAGGCTCGGTCACCTATTACCTCCAGGTATGACTCCTGCAGGAAAATAACAAACATTTCTAAACAGGAACTTCAGTTCTGCTGTTGATCTGAGTGACAGTCAGTGGATTTCATTCAATTAAATTTTGTGTTTGAGCTTCACTTGTTCATTGTTCGCATGAATGTGGTGCGGACAGGGATTACATCACAATTACATTTGTGTCAGGTACTAAATGATTAGATGGCTGCTTTAGCAGCAGGTGGCAGGGAATACTGTACTGGTGTGTGCACTTTGCACTATTAGGTCTGTAGAACAGCTGGCCTGGACATGTTGGAGTCTGGAGAGTTGGGGGGTGTTTAAATGTGGTCGGAGCAGATTTTAACAGCCTTCTGTGATTATGAGTTTGTTTTAAACATCTAGACTGACAAAGAGATACAGGGAAACTGGCAATATGACCTCATTTTTATATCTCACTGTGTTGAAGGGTTTTGTGGTTTTAGATACAGACTTGTGTGATCATAATTGTGTCTTTAAGATTGTGCTTATTGTTCTGTCCTCTGTTGCAGACGCCTCAGTCCAATCTGTTTGCCATTGACAGACATAGTGGAGTCCTTCGTATCAAAGCAGGGGAAACACTGGATTATGAGAAAACCAAAACTCATTTTGTTGTAGTCATGGCTAAGGTACGTGAGTAACAACTCCTTTTTTATTTATTCTAAAATAGGTTTCTGTGATGAGGTTATGAGCACTAATAATACTGTATAATGTCTGCAGACAGCAGTCAGAGTTCAGAAAAGTTTATTTGGATGAGTAAAGCTAACAGTTAATCAAGCTGAGGACGAGTGGATCGCTGCCATTTAAAACAACTCAAACCTATTACCGTATTCTCCGGCCTATAAGTCGCACCGGCCTATAAGTCGCACCAGTCCAATTATGTCCAATGAAGTGGAAAAATCCACGTACAGTATAAGTCGCACCGGCCTATAAGTCGCACCAGTCCAATTATGTCCAATGAAGTGGAAAAATCCACGTACAGTATAA
Organism: Garcialebias charrua; assembly: GCA_038048925.1. Taxonomy (NCBI): domain Eukaryota; kingdom Metazoa; phylum Chordata; class Actinopteri; order Cyprinodontiformes; family Rivulidae; genus Garcialebias; species Garcialebias charrua. The sequence continues at coordinate 31,641 of JBBPBX010028101.1, forward strand.
GTCGCACCGGCCTATAAGTCGCACCTCACGGCACAAAACGAGCATGCGCAGCAACAACAGACCTGCAGTGCGGCAAACAGACCTGCATCTCTTTGATCTTTAAAGATAAACACATAAAAATATATTCTTGTTAGCTGACATTACAGTAAAAGTGTGTCTCAGTTTAACTTTTCTTGATAAATGCACTTTGACGGTTAAAAACCGTTAAATTAAGTGACCATTTTTTTGACCAAAGTGAAAAAAAACCGAAAAATCCACGTATAAGTCGCACCGGCCTATAAGTCGCAGGGCTTAGAAATGTATGCAAAAAGGTGAGACTTATAGGTTGGAGAATACAGTAATATCTTATGGTCATTCAAGACAACAGTTTGTTGTGAAAGATTACTTTAACATCACATTTTTACATGCTGAGTTTTGACATGTTCCATTTTGTAACTTGTTCCACGCAAACAGAATTATTATGGACTGTGTTCCAACACAGCACAAAAATCCAATGATGTATGCAATACACGTGCAATTCAAAAGTGCCAAAGTGTTAAAAAGCCATAACAGAGCCATAAATGTTTGTTAGTGTTGTTTAAAATGGTGTCAATTTTGCTCAGCTGTTAGCTTGACTCCGTCATGAGAGTTTCTCTCTGATCTTTCAAACTGAGCTTGCTCTGACTGATAGGTGTATTGCAATAAATAAAAATAAAAACAGCACCAAAAGTGTTTGATTTGTTCTGTTTTCCATTTGCAAACTTTTTTTCTTTTCTTTTTTCTCAGTAATGCCAAAGTTTGTGCTGATAGATTTTTGGTGCCATTTGAAAGATTTGCTCACACAATAATTATTTTGTATGAAACAGTTCAGATGCAGAATTCAACTGAGTTGCACCAGGAAACAAAAAAAAAGTTTCAGCAGAAATGTGAAAGTGCAAAAGACTGTCAGCTATGCAACAATAAAATTCTACAAACTTTAATTAATAAGTGAACACACCAGTATATGATTAAAAACTTTCTCTTTAAACACACGTATATGTATTTTTTTTCAGGACGGTGGAGGAGACTATAATGGCAAAGAACAATTTCTATCATCCTCTTCTACCCTGACCATCAATGTGGTTGATGCACAAGACACTCCCCCAGCGTTCATTGGGACGCCATACTTCGGATATGTTTATGAAGTCTCAAAGCCAGTGAGTATAAAAATGTCTCCCACTGTCATTTTATTTTCTATAAACTTAAGCACATGGTAGTTATATTATTAACAATCTATGCCAAAGAAAACAGCAAAAGAATGTTTGGTCTTTCATAAAAACATTACAATAATGCTATTTCGCTTCTTACAGAAATGGCACTTTTCAAATAATTTTCAAATTAGTGTAAAACAATAGTTCTTCACAGGCTGTTTCTCATTAAATTCCTGCTTGCATTTTGTTGATGGTGTTTTGATTAAATAAAAGGTTAATTTTATTAGTACATTGTTTAACAATACCAGATAACATCACCAAATTGTTTTTATGTTAACATTTAAACACAGTTTTAATACTTAGTCTTTTATTACTTTTAATTATATATATATATATGACATTAAAGTACCAGTATTGTTTTCAAATTGCATTAATACGGTACTAATATAAAACAGTGTACCAGTACTTTAAATCAGTGGTTCTCAAACTGGGGTCCACAGACCCCTGGGGGTCCGCAAAAAATAAAAATAGTGTAAAATCATATATATATATATATATATACAGTATATATATACAGTATGTATATATATATATATATATACATATACATATATATATATAATATATATATATGTAGTGGACATGACCATGTTCACTTTATTACATCTGTGTACTTTTGAACTGTTCCAGAGATGATCTTTACTGACCTCTCAGTAAAGCAAGACATTTATCACAAAATCATTCCATTAGTTGTAATCAGAATATAGTCACCAAAAGAGACTATTTCTACCTTTGATTTTATTCTAATGTAATCAAAAGAATAACTTTTGTCATTTTCATGATATATGTTATATGCTGTTATTCTTTAAATGTGAAACATCAATGTGTCATTTCTGCAAGTGAAAAGGTGTCAAAGTTCAGCTAAAATGTCAAACTGACTTACACTGAAATTGTTTTTGTCGAGTTTCAGCTAAAACTCTCATCTAGCGTCTGAAAGTCTCTCACTCAGATACTTTTCCTAAACAATTTCCTTCTCTGTGCTGAATTTCACCTTGAATAGTGATAACGAGTGGACCAATGAAAAAGAGACAAGTTTCTCTCCTCTCTAAGTCTCTTTTTAAGTTCTAACTGTGCGGAAACGCTTCAGTCTTTGAATGGACAGAGAGTTTGAATGGACAGAGACCTGAAAGCTCTCTGCCTTGCAGCTGGTCAAGCTTGGTCAAGAGCCAAAGACTAACTTGTCAGCTAGAACTGATGGACGCCTCCATCCAGTTCCCCGAGCAAAAGCTCCAAAGTTCCTAATGAACTTTCTTTGAGAAACATCTCGTCTTGAAGTCGGCCAGAAGCTGCCACATGTTTCTGACGGCTGACGCGGATCCGAGGAGACGTTGGAAGTAAACGACCAGTTCAGACGTACGAGGGCCGGAAGGACTCTGTGCACCTGGGAGGCTGGTGATATCTTTATCAGACGCATCGTCAAAAGGTAAAGAGCTGTTTACAAACGTACCTGGGATTTAGCCGAAGTCGGATGGAAAGTGTCATCTCTGGTTACACTCGAGATAAATAACTTAATCTCTCCAACCTCTTATTCCTCCTTTTCCCTTTCCCTCTCAATCTTAAGCTGGAAACTATTTTAAGTTTAAAGAGCCATTAACCCCTTACATCTGGTGGCCTTCATACGTGGTTCTGAAAGTTTATTGATATCTGTGGTCTCAGTCATGAACTGTAACGTCATGTTTGCATAAAAGGATCCAAGTTTTAAACTCTGAGGATAATAATTTTGGCTGGAAGTGTTCAAAGCAGGCAGATTCTGCATGTTTTTATCATTTGAAGCTGTGAGATTATTATTGTTTCAACTCTGTTAGACGCTGTTGGAAGCATTCAGGTGAAGTTTTGTCAGCCGTGGTCTGTGGTGGTTCTGGTCCTGGTTCGGTCCAGTTCACGCAGACTCCTGTACAAAGCTTTGTTTGACCGCCGAGTCAGAAGCCTGAAAGCTAATTTAACATCTACAAGATTGCTGTTGTGGTATTTTACATTTTAGAGCAGGTCATAGAAGCATATTACTGTAGAACGTAGTCGGATAGTGGTTCTGTTCAGACCCGAGTTTCTGCTCCACGACGAAGTGGACCGGAACCGACCTTTACGCGCTCCGAGTGAGTCCGTGTTTGTTCAACAGCTGCAGTGCTGTGTTACTGAGCGTAACTAAGTTGGCCTGTCTAGGTGTGTTCGCCGCACGTTTCAGAGTTTTGGGGAGTTAAATTGAAGCGTTTGAGTTGTTTTAAGAGTCTATAAAGTTGTGGTCTGTTGTGCGAGCTAACGTTAGAGCTACGTGTCCGAGTACACGTTTGTTTATGAGCTGTGATTGGATGAAACGAGAGCTGTGAGCTGTCAATCACTCGTAGCGAGCGCTGATTCGCTGTAGTGGGAACGCACGCCGTTGCGACCAACCCACTTTGTCGTCATTTCCGGTACTACATTGGGCGAAGGTAAGAAAACTTTTTACCATGAACGCTTGGAATGAACTACAACCGCTGTGATTGATTGGTTGACGTCACGTATCTGTGTAGCGAGCTCCGCCTCGCTCAGCACAGCAGAGCTGGTGACGCGCTGCGTCGACCCGCCTATTTGTGTCGTCATTTCCTGATGCACTTTGAGTGACAAGCAGACCCAGTTCACACACACACGGTGAAAAGTGGTTTCACTAGAGTTTAAAAACTCATTTAAAGCCATCTAAACTGTCTAACAACATATATTTGTCTCTGACAAGACCGCAGTTCGAGCGTTTATCACGAACATACTAGAAACTAACTCTAAAAGGTAGTTTTCAGTTAAATACTGAATGAAATAAATCAGTCTCCACGTGATAAATTAAGACTCAAAGCTGCCCCCTGTTGGTTAAAAGACGTTGACAGATGAGTTTTCTCAAAAACATCATAAAGAAGTCAGCATTTTTATGGTGAGTTACCAGCTTTTAAAATTGTTCTGTACACAAACAAAAACTCCTGTTTATTCTAAATACAAATTTTAGAATAACAGAGGTACAGACAAACAATTTATGCTCATTTTAAATACTGAAGAGATTTATAATGACACTCAAAAGGGAATTTTTATTTGATTTTCAAATTAAATAAAAAAAAAAATGATGGAGAACAGAGCGTTTCCACATTAAGCTCTTCGCATCTCTGAATTTTAAACAGAATTGTTGTACATCTGTACACTTTTAGTTAAAAATGGCATTTTTAACGTTTTTCTGTGTAAAATTAATGACTCCAGTTTATTTTAAATGAAAAGTTTAAAATAACGAACAGAACGTCCTTTTTCACTCCTGATAACTGTCAAATGCAGTACGAAATCAGTTTCACTGAGACTGCAAGACATCTTTTTAAAGGCATGCTCAAGCAGCATCCTGTCACATTTTAGTGAAGTCATTGCATTTAAGTCAGCCCTCTTTTATAAGCGTTTGAGTAAGAAAAAACGGAAATCAGGCTGCTTGGGTTAGTTAGTAACTGTTGTTTGAACGTAAGTTCTATTTTAAAGTTAACACTGCAAGAGTGCATTTAACTTTTACAAAGTTCATTGAGGGTAAAAACCTGATATAAGGTACCTATGAATACTTATTACACAGTGAAACACGTAAACCTCAGCTGATTAGTTTATTTGACTCAGTGCTACATTAAAAGTGAATATTTATTTGCAAACACTAACATGAGAACAATCTTTTGATTTTTTTCACACAAAATCAAAACTAAAAGATGGGAGATAACAATTATGATCAAGCTTTACAGCTGCTCACAGCAAAGCTTGAATCGTTAAGGCTTAGTAACATTCGCAGAAGAGAAACTTTTCAACAAGAAAAACTTAAGTTAAAACGTGAGATCAAACGAATTCAAAACAAAAAGATGGGAGATAACGATTGTGATGAAGCTTTACAGCTGCTCACTGAAATACTTGAATTGTTAAGGCAAGATAACATTCGCAGAAGAGAAAATTTTCAACAAGAAC
>JBBPBX010028102.1:15010-36811 GCA_038048925.1 Garcialebias charrua
CCCCCCCCCCACTATGGAGTATTTGTGGGAATCAGTTTTGTTTGGTGGCTTCTCAGGTTGAGGAAGTCCTTTGGATGAAGGACGAAGTATCCAAGCAAAAAAGAAACAGTCCAGATGACCTGGCTGAACATACCGGTATTTGGATTTTACACCTGGATTATTGAGCAGGAACTTCAGTGATTTGGGAATTGTTCACGTTGGATGCCCTTCCTGATGCAAACTGGGTTCAAACCAGCAGCCCCAGGATTACAAGGCTGCAGCACTTAACCGCTGACCTACCACACTAAACCTAGCAAAATGCTAAGCTAATAGTAACAAAATACTATGTAAGTTGCAAAGTACTTGCGCAAAGCTAAAATAGCAAAATGCAACCTAAAATAATAATAACAACACACTCTACGCCACGTAGCAAAGCCCCAGTTTAAAACTAAAAGTAGTAAAAGGTTAGATAAAAGTACAATGACAATGTAGAGCAAGTAGCTGAAGTAGTATATGTTTTTAAATGAAGTGCACATCTTTTCTATATGGAATTTTCTGTGAATAAAGTGGAATATTTTGAATAGTATAAAAGTCACAAAACTCAGAAGTCATGAACAGAATGTTCTGAATGAGATGAACGTTTTGACATTTGAATGGTTTAAAAGCATAAAGAATGCTGAAGTAGTGACAGAACAGAGAGACAAAGAATGAAGAGAAACAGGGTCAAAGGTCACACAAATGCCTGGATGTTTGTATGGCAACTTCAAAATGCCCAAAGAAGTGACCTAGACACTCACCTTTCTGACTTGATTTGTCATTTTATGTGTGTTGGGGGTCCTCAGAGATACGTTGAGGACTATCACACAGTTCATCACTACCATGGTGGTCACTGACATCACAAACATCAGATACCTTCAGTCAAAAAGAGTCACAAGAGACGTCTTTTACTGCGCTGTTGAAGATCAGTGCAAGCTAAACTTCACATGAATAACCCACAGGAACTCACTTTTCAATGAGAGGCACAGCTTTTGATGTCTCAGGAACCTTTTTAGCAATGAGGAAGAGGAACACGGTCTGGCCCAGAAGGGTGACAATAGACATGAAGCACTTCTGACCCCCAGCTGTAAGATTCAGTCAAATGTACCAATGAAAGGACATTCAGAGGTAAAACGACACTGCTGGAACAGAGGCCTGAATATGTAGGAAACATCTGAACCTTTGGCAGGCAAGAAGTAAACCAGAAGGCCGAGGGAGGAGAAAAGCACAGAGGGAGCAATAATGTTGATGATGTAGAAGAGAGGCTTCCGCTGGATGATGAGGAAGAAAACTATCTGCTGGTGCTCCAGTTCATCTCGAGTGTACTGAGAGTTGATCACCTTCTTGGCTGGTCTGTGTTTGATGACCCACTCTCCATTCTCTAAAAAAAAAACATCAGAGACAAGGCTTGGTGAGTGCTATTGAAAACAAACCTTGATATTGATATTATTAAAATATTTCTGTACCTGTAAAAGCCTCTGGGTCAAACTCCACCCACTCCAGTGTGTAATTACCGGTATCATTTTTCTGGAGCACCAGCTCAATCTCGTTGGCACTGTAAGTCTGGGAGCTGAACACAGAGAGCAGACATGTGGACCTTCTCCAGAGAAAACACAATCACTTCGACTTGAATGACAGAAAGGGTTCATCTGAAAATAATTTTCTGTATTGGAAGCAGTAAACTCATTTTATGCTCAAAGAAACAAGTGGTACGCCAATGTCGCCCGTCACTGAGGAATTTGATCCATGAATGTTTAAAGTTTTCGAAATGAGTGTTTTTCTGCATTAGGTTTTGACATGGCAACCCAGTTTTTGATAGTGACCTTTTTATGCCTAGATTCAGCCACACACTAAAATGGAAGTCGGCATGAAGTTATCCCGCTCACAAGGTTAACATATACTGTATAGTGTACATATATGGCGGCAGCCGTCTTTGATTTTGACATGGCAACTCGATTTTTGGAAGGAATCTTTCTTACACCTATGCAGCCACAACCAAAACGGAAGTTAATGCCTCACTTATTTTTAATGTTGTTGTGCTCACAACACCAGCAAACATTTATGGTGGCATCCATCTTGGATCACGGCAATTCAATTTTTGAAAGGAACCTTTCTTTACATGTTATGCACTAACTACTTGTGCCGCAGCTTTGGGTTAATTCAGTTCAGTTTATTTATATAGCCCCAAGTCACAACAGAAGTCCTCTCAGGGCACTGGAAAGAAACATTCATATATAAAAATCATAAATTAATAGAAACATTCATCTAAAATAATTATTTAACACTACTGTATTTATCTGAGGAGCAGACTGCTTTGAATTTACAGTAACTCCATCACAGAAATCTCATCTTGAGCAAGCATGAAGGTGAAAGTGGTAAGGAAAAACTCCCTCAGGAAGACGCCTTTAGCAGAAATAGGTTCAGGACAAGCAGCCATCTGCTTCAACCGGCTGGGTTTGGTAGGAACAGATATTCAATTATGGCAGGTCAAGAATCACATGTTCAGATAGAAATAATATCAAATGAAAACTCTTGAATTTTAGCTAAACATTTAAGGAAATGGGGTCCCAAATGATAACCTATAATTGGTTTTAGCCAATAAAAAAATAAAACGTTTTTTCCTCCATTCAAGTAAATTCAGTTACGTCTTTGACAATAGAATTAATAAAGTGCTCAGACCACACACTGTTGATATTTGTCCTCAGAACAACATATGTTTTTTTTTTAATAAGCAAGAAAACAAGATGACCAAATTAGCAGCTTACCGGAAAACCATGGTGCAGTTCTGCCAGTCAAAGGGAAAGTAGTTTACAGTGATGGGACATGCACTGCGGTAGATGGCAGGAGGCAGCCAGTAAACACAGCCGTCAGGATAAACCAGTGCATTGCAGTAGTATGCTATTTCAAATTGTCCATCCACACTGCAAACAACAACAAAAATGATTATAGTACAGTTGATACTTGAGTACAAATCAGGTTTCAACCAGGAACATTTCATGTGCTGATTTAAGGTGGTCCCAGTCAGTCTGTTTATATCTGAACCAGATTTACAGTATTTTCTGGTGTATAGGTTGCACCTGTGAATAGGTCGCATTGTCCAATTATCACCAATAGATTGGAAAAATCCCTAGATAGGTCGCACCTACGTTTAGCTCTGCTGCAAATGTCTGCCACAGGAGCGCACAGCAAGGCTTTTAAAAAGATTAACACTTAAAAACAATTATTTGTTTGATAAAAATTATAGCAAATATATGTCTGAGCTGAACTTTTCCTTAATAAATGAACGTAATTGTGAAATGAGCTGGATTTAAACATTTGTTTCACCGAAAGTGATAACAAGCCATATATAGGTCGCACCGGTGTATAGGTCGCAGGCCTTGAAAAAACCATAAAAAGGTGCGACCTATACACCGGAAAATACGGGACTGATTTTCTATTGATTTAAAATCAAAAATGAAACCTGGGTAGAAAAAAAAAGCTGCAATGTACTTGTGATAATTCTGACAAACATCATAAACCGGCAGTCATTATATGGAAAGTTCTGTGTAAGACTCAGGAAAATCTTGCTGTGATTCTTCTGTTTGCAAAGGTGTATCATTCTCAATCCAACATGAAATTAAGAAGAAAAAAAAGTTTTGCTGACTACCTTAGTGTTTGGAAATTTTGATAATTTAGTAAAAAATGTTGAAAATTCTGGAGGATTTTACTATTATCTGATAAATTGTTGATAGATAAGTGTTTTGGAAGCCAGTGTAAAACAAAAACACATACGCTGCACCACCATGCTGCCTTTACAGAAATAAAATAAAAGAATATGTAGAGGTTTTTCTCAAGGTTGCAATAGTTTTACTAATTTTTTTCAGTTTCTTTGTTTTAAATTAATTTTGTGTGGGTTAAATAAAACACCCTTCTTATTAGAGAAGCCGTACCTCTTCCTGATGGGATCTGCATGAGTGTGAACACACTCACTTGTTCTCTAATATGATGTCAGGCAGCCAGATGTTTTGGGAGGGAACCCGCAGCTGAGACTTTATGTTCCCATATAGAGCTGATCGAGGTGGCTGGTCCCACCGAAGTCTGTAGTCACACCATTCCTGAAGACAAGACATCTCTTGGTTTGACCTTTGCCCGTTTTCATGAAAATACCCATCAGATGAACATATGAGTAAAGTCACCATTTCTATCCAAACACTGGTCATCAGGGCCTCCTCTTTCTCATTCTGAGGTAAGGAAACATTACAAGTTCAATAATCTGTGCAGTAACTGGTATTAATGAAAAAAAACATCAGACTGAGCAGCGATCACCAGAGAGATGAGGTTGGTAAGTGTCATCTTGATGAAGACCTGAGTGATGTTTCCATTCTTCTCCATTGGTCGGACATTTTTGTCATAGCCCTTCATCAAATCTTTGAAAAGTTCTCCCTCAAGATTGACGGCAGACACTTCAGGGAACACACACAAAGAAATGCAGTGATCCCTCCAGTTCACTTTTTGTGGCTTCACTATATCGCAGGTTGTTTAAACCCAGATTTTTGTATTGTGTGTACTGTACATGCTGTGCACTACTGTACATTAATCTCGTCGTCATCATCTTCATCACAGTCTCCAAAGTGTTTACGAGTATACAAAGCAAATGAAGTGTTTATGAGAATGGGAAATGTTAATAAGATCGTGGAAAGGGCTTATAAAGGCTTAAATATATATAAATAATAAAATAAATATGTATAACACCACTAATTCGTAGATTTTCACCTACCGCGGGGGCCTCTGGATCGTAACCCCCACAATAGGTGACGTATCATCCGCTTCCATCCATCCATTATCTTTTATCTGCTTCTTCCATGTTGGGTCACGGGGGTCGCCGGTGCCCATGTCCAGCAATCACTGTGCGAGGGGCGGGGTACACACTGGACGGGTCGCAAGTCCATCACAGAGTCACATAGAGACAAACAACCATTCACTCTCTCACTCACTCACACCTAGAGACAATTTAGAATTACTAATCAGTCTAACATGCATGTTTTTGGTCAGTGGGAGGAAACCAGAGTACCCGGAGAAAACCCACGCATGCACGGAGAGAACATGCAAACTCCACCCAGAAAGGCCCGCAAACCAGGATTTGAACCAGGGACCTGCTCGCTGAGAGGCAGCAGCTCTACCAGTTGCGCCACCGTGCTGCCTCGGTGAAGTATCAGTGTAGTACAATTTTATTTTTAAATACACACTAGCACAGAAACCATTTTAAAGAATAAAAAGATATATAGTTTTTTTTAATTATTAAGCACAGTATTATTCTGTCTTCAGTAATTTACAGTAGTACCTCGTTTATCGCAAGTGTTAGGTTCCAGCAACCCCCACCCCGCCCACAATAAGTGAAAACCTGCAAAGTGAAGACAGTAGTACAAGAGAAGAGAAGTGCAGCAGGACAGCCAAGAGTTAAACCTTCACGAAGCTGCTGCAGCACGGAGGAGAAACGCAGAAGAGAGCTTCTCCCTGCACCTGTGGGCTGCACACAGGTGAAGCAGGTGCTAAATCGTAAATTTAAAAATAAATAAACAACTCATCCTGCAGCTCATCCATCAGTCAACCAATTGTGCGTCATGTCCAGTCTTACTTTGAAAAACCACAAAAGAGCGAGTCTGAGAAAGTATAAACGTGAAATAGTAAAGGACTACTGTAGAGCAAAGTTTGATAAAGGTATCACAATTTTGTAATAATCACATTTTTGTACCCTTTAAGAGATAAAAAGAAATATCCTTGGGAAGTAAGTAATTTCTTGTTTGTGATTTACAGAAAACAAATGGAGGCTTCTTATATTTCTTTACCCCAAATTAAAATCTCGCTGTGCAGAAAGTCAACACATAGCCCACGTTAGCAATAAGACATGCTTCATCAAACCCAGGGGTCCCTCACAGATGTGTACTCGGTCTTCAGCGTTTTAATCTGCTGACGCGTGACATGCCAAATTCAGCACAAACCAGCTTGTCGAGTTTGCTGATGACACAATGGGATTCAGCAGCAATGATTAAACAATTTATGAGCTGGTGTGAGGAACACAACTTGAATGAAAACAAAATTCAAGCGCTCATTGTAGATTTTAGGAAAATGTCTGAACATCAGCAACTCCTCTTTGTAAAAGGTCAGCAACACAAAAGTTTAAGTTTCTTACAAAACAATTGATCTCTCCTGGAGGTCAAAAAAATAAAAATACAAACACCTGGCTTGTAAAACCCAGAACAGCTGACATTGTGGTTTCTTTGAGAGATGACCCCTCTCAGTCCTCACTGCGTTATACCAGGGAGCTTTTACAAACTCCTTGATGAGCTGCATCATATTCTGGTACTTAAACTACAATGTAACTGACAGGAAGACTTTGCAACACGTTGAGAGTTGGTCTCAGTTCATAGAGAGAAAATATTTTCTTATTAGCAATGTAGCTTGATCATAAATCACGGTTAATTTAATGTGTGTGAGCAAGAGAGGAGGAAAAAGAGAGGTGTGTGTGCATATTAACATTATAAATGTCCAATTTCTCTTATTTGAATCATGCCATGCAAAAACTGTTTACAGCTGTGCGCTCCTACCTGCAGTAGAAATGATAAGGCCTCTTACAAAGAGAAGCAGAGAGCATCGAGGTCCGAAATCCATGAGTGTGTTTGCACAACACAGTCTGAGACAAAGCAGTGTGTGCACACACGAGTACAATTAGTTGGAGTTTTTTTTTAGGTTATCTGTGTGCACGTGTGTGAATGAAATCAGAAGTCAGTTGTGTGAGGTGTGAGGAGTTGAATTTAAAAGGATAATGGTGGGGTGGGGTTGATGACTGATTTTAGGATGAAATCCTGAAGTGTATTTTCAGCTGCTGCCTGCTGACACACACACACTTGTGGCTGCATTCCAGTGTTACACACAATGTGTTGTAACTGTTTGCAGCTGCTGCCATTTATTGTTTTGTGAGAACAATAAAATATGAGTTCCTAGAAGCAGATTTAGCACATAAGAGGTAAATGAAATGAACAACCTTTAAAAATATATATATATATCTGTGTGTTGAATACAGCAACAGAATTACAAAGTTAAAGAGACTAACACGGTCTGTGTGTGTGTATGGATGACCACAGTGTTCAAGAGAACAGGTGGTAAGTCCTGTCCACTTGCAGCCTCCGGTGATGACTGACTAGGGTTCTGGTAAAGTTATTTCATGTGTGAGTTCCTCTGTGTGTGGAACAAAAATACCTGCCGTAGAAAGCCCCACTTCCCACTCGCCCACAGAAACACACAAGCCCGAAGTCAAAGGTGTTAAGTTGCAACAGATGCATGCCTCTCTTTGTTTGTTAAACCAGGACGGGGAAAAAGTAGAAAACTTCAGAGTGTAGATAAAAGTTACTTCAGCTGATCATCACCACTTGCAAACAATATGGCACACTAAACGACTGATGGTGAATATAGTGGGGGTTGGCAGCTCAGGACGAGTCATTTCCTCAACAACAAAAAAAGAATGTTCTGCTCTTACAGCGGTAAGTCTCATAATGATTATTATGATATCAGGGTAGTTGGTGCACTTATGTATCTAAATTTAGAAACTATGGACAGAAAATGGGGGTACATTGTGCAGCAGCTGCAGTGTTGAGGGGGCAGATGTCCTTAAAGAGTGGATGAAATGAAATCAGATTGAAGTCACAAAGTTGAAGCAGTTAGTAAATTATAAAAGGGAGAGAATGATTATTCCCTGAGAGAACGGCAGCTGCAAACTACTGCAGGATTAGCAGTGTTATGGTCTCACTCGGATATCTTACTTGAAATGTTCATTTTCAAACCTTCAGCCTGACATATAGAGCTGTCATTTCTAACCCGAGCCTGGCCCAGATTAGGGCCGGGTCGGGCCATAATAATGTGCGGGCAGGACCGGTGTCAGGCTTTTGATTGCGTCAGCGGACGCGTGTGACTGACAATCCAAATATATGGCAACATAGCTTGCCATACATTCAACCGTCGCACGTGGTAATTTCACCATGACCTGCATGAGCGGCCTTGAAAGAGGTAAAAAAAAAAGTTCAGTTAAAGTAAAGAAAGACATTCAAGCAAACGAGATATCATTGTTCTTTCCTTTAGAGGGTGGTGGTGTAATTTAAAAAAGATCCAGCTGCACTCAGCGGACGCACACGGCCGACAACCCAAACAGGTGAGGTCCCAAAAATATCCGACATGTCAGAGCGGGGTCCATGTCTGAATAATGCAGAATGCAGGCAGAAGCAGGGATTTCATGAGCTTTGACAGCCATGAAAGGACAAACACCCCCTCAGCTCCGATCTTCTGCCCCCTTTTATTCATCCACATGTGTCCGCCGACCGTTAATAACTATATAAGCAGTCAAAACTTAATACAAAATGTTGTGGGGTGGTGGGGGGTTGGGTTTGGACCTGTAATTACTGTAAATTCGTCAGGTGGGGTTCGGAAATGATGGCTACAGGTTAGGGCTTTAACAGACTACTCGAGTAATCGACACATCGATTACTTGGACCTCTATCGAGTTTTTTTATTTCACGTCGAGTATTCGTAGCGACGTCATTACGTCGCTAGCCTGGTTAAAACCAGACCCTTGTCCTTCACTTCGCTTCGTACTAGGGTCTGGACTTTCTCCATAGAGAACCGATTCTTGCTGGAGGCGTGGCCTCTGCTGAGGAACAAAACCATTGACACCAAAATTTTGAACAGGGAAAAGCATTCTGCTCCCTCCCCCTCAGAGCCATATATGGCTGCTCCCCCGTGGTCTGCTGAATTTGACATCTGCTCCGCCTCCTGCAGCATTTTCTCTCGCTGCAGCCTGCCGCTGCATATTCTGTGTTTATATGTCAATAAAACATTTGAAAAAAATAAAACCATGGATTGCTGGTCCAGCACACCAGAAGACCAGAAAATCTGATGGGACTCGGGCAGCAAAGTAAAACCCTAGTTTAATTCTCTTGTGACAACCTGAGGCATTTCCTCATAGTGGAGGGAGAGGAGGAGGAGGAGGGAGGAGGGAGCGATCACTTGACTTTTGGCCAAAAAAACAAAAGAAAACTCCAGATAAGGGATTAAGAAGGGGAATTTAATACATTTGTGTCACATATAAAACAGTCCTGCATCGCTTTGCATCGCTTTGAATGAGAACATGCGAATGCTCGCTGGCTGCGCGCTGGGACAGGTGGGGGCGTGGGTTAGGGGCCAAAAACTCCGCCCCTTCTGTTCTCTGATTGGTCCGGTCAAAAATCAGCCGGAGAAATCGTTGTCTATGGGAGAAGTCCCAGACTGAGCAGTGAAGGGAAATGAGAATTGAGCGGAGCTGTGCAGGAAGGCGAGGGCCAGGCTATTACGTCGCAGTTACAGAATAGAAAATGAATCAACTTCCTGTTTGGAGTGCGTTGCGAACCTGTGTTATTGTGACCATAGGGGGCAGTGTTGCATGAACTGTTGCAGGTCACAGAATGTGGTGTAACACCGGGTCCAATCGACCGAACCAGAACCAGTTTCCTCTGACCTTGTTTCATAAATAAAAGGCAAAAAATATTGATATCTAAACCTATAAAAACATATTAACATATTAATCTCTAAAACTGGTGGTGCGGGGTGGTCAACTTTTTTTAGTTTAGTTTTTTACGTAAAGCACATTTTTTTCACTTTTGCAGCTTAATAATAATAACTAAGAGTTTTGGGTTTCCTGTGACTTATTTGCTATAAGATAAATGGTAGGAGCATAATATATGGCTCCAGCAAACTGGTTGGTCCACTTAAGTTGTTTACTGCTTGGTGGGAAAACAGTTTGCTGGAACTCCTCTGACTGATGATGCCCTCCAGATGGAGGGTGAAACATTTCTATAAAAAAGAAACTGTCCAGATGACCCGACTGAGAATTATTGGATATGCTCCCAATGTTTTGTTGGTCTTTTTTTGTAAATAATAAATTACTTTATATATTTATTTTTAATTTTTTTGCGGTTTTGATTAGTTAATTATTTTTTGCATCTTGAGATCCCATGACATCATCAACTACTCAAGCTGTACTCGAGTATTATTATGTTAATGTCGAGTTTAAAAATTATGTACTCATTCAACCCCTACTACAGGTCGGATATTTTGGGCCTGAATGCATCTCCACCGACACCATTTATAGTTGTTTATTTATGTTTTGTTCTTTACAAAAATACAGATTTCTCTATACAAATAAATATTTCAAGAATGAAGATAATATAAACCAAATGTACAGTTTGCTTCACAACAGGCTCAACCTTTGTAAAAGACAATAACTTATTTTGTACAAATGCATAATTTAAACAAGCTTGCATCTGCAGCCACATAAAACGTGTGGCTGATAAACATACATTCATGATTCAAATCAACAATGAGCTCAAAATAATGCTTTAACCAGCAGAAGTAACGTTTGTGGCTCTCAGTCCATTATTTTTTTATCGTTTCTCTTTAGAGCTCTCTCGTGTAATCCAAAGTTAAGTCTTGAGAGCGTCCAGTGCCAAAGCTATAATCCTCGGCACACTGCGATAGAACGATTCGTTCTCCAGGCCAACGAGGCTGTAGAAGGTCAAAGGTCGTCCTCCCACCACAGCTTTGAACCGCGCCTGGTAAAGTCCTCGGTCGTTCTTTGAGCTTAGATCCACTAACACCTGAGGACCAGAGAACATCAAGTTACAGAGGTGCACTGAAAAAGTGTTGCAATTGAATCCCACCGGATTCATGTTCATCATTTACCTCCTGGAAGTTCATGCGCAGGTTCTTGCTCGGGATGTTTAGAACCCAGCTGTAAGCCTTTTGGACTTGGCTGACCTGCTGTGAAGCCTCTCTCAGTCCAGGACAAACTACAGAGGAACACAAACGAGTCTCAGTTTAGAAACGTCTTCGCACTAAGACGATGCTGGTTATTTTTAATAAAGAGTTGCAGCGGGGTGCATACTTTTCCCCTTAGCAGCAGAAGCCTGTCTCCTTTGAAGGCTCCTGGATCTCCTGTGAAGACGTCCATGTTCAGAATGCGAGCCTTCTCTGTGAGGATCATCGTGCTGGATGACCTCTGGGATGGATGAAGCTGTAGATTTCACGTCTGTTCCTTCCTCGTTCTCTACAGATGTAAAATCCTCTGTTGTAGCACTCCACTCTGCATCAGGAGAAGCATCTGTCTTGAACAGGAAGTTACTTTGTGGAGCATTTTCTGCCACAGCATCATCGTGTGTCCTTGATTTTTGATATTCCTCCACAAGGGCTATCAGAAGTGACCAGTGCTCTAGAGGTTTTGGCAATGAGGATGATGAACTGGAGTGGTCTGGTGCCCTGGTGGAAGGAGGGAAAAATGGGAGTTTGATGGGCAATCCTTCCTGAAGGTAGACTGGGTCCACATGAAGAAGAGGAGGAGCTGTTCTGGAGCCCAGCTTGGAGCGAAGACTTGAAATAACAGCCTGATACTGTTCTTCCAGCCGTTGTATTGAAGGATCTTGTGTCTGCAGATGACATGTGAAAATAAACAAACTAATAAATCAGCTTAAACACAATAAAAAAGACTCAAATGTGGGCAAAAGCAGAACACAATGAGCAGTTTCCCCACATTATCTGGTGAGAGAATACACCAAATACACCTAAAAATACTGGACATTATTATTATTATTATTCAATATGTTCTGTACCTGTAAGAAAATGTTGTCCTCATTCTCTTTTGTTCTGGAGATGTCTGTGGATCCAGCCTCGTGCTGTTTATCCATATCATCAGCCATGTCTCTCAGGTATTCCTCCCAGTCATCCACAGAGGGTCCAACGTCCCTGAATAAAGCCGGCGGGAGTCCCTTATCTGCAGGAGTCACAGCTCCATCTAGCTGATCTGCAAGCAATGAAACTCCTGGCAAAACATGCATAATGTATTAATAACTGTGCTGCACTGAATCTCAGTAGATGAGCATTATTGTACGTACATTAAAGGTGATGAGAGAATCAGCTGCTTTTGTACCTTTGTTGATCTGGGAGAGACCGTGGTTCAGCTTGAGATCCCTCCTGTCTCTGCCGTGAGTGAAAGCTGAACCGTAGATGTTCTCCACAAGCTGCGGGAGCGTCTGGGTGAAGAAGGCCAAGTCCACTCTGTCCCTGATGTAGTCCTCAGCTCTCTGGAGCAAGTCCAACAGCGTCTGCAGGAATGCATGCAGCTCTGCACGACAGGCGGAGAATCCAAGCTCAGAAACATTTACGACAAACTTCAACTTGAGCCGACAAACAAAACAAAAACTTTAGGTAAGTGTCAAGAAATGCTTTCAAAGGTATGATTTCTAATGTTTATTTATTTTCAATCATTGTGTTATTGATGTTCAGATCAGGATTCTGGTTCTTGATGGTATCAGCTGTATATTTGAGGTTGTCCTGCTGCAGAATAAATTTGGGGCCAGTCAACCACCTCTGGTCCTGCATGATGTTTATTTTTCTTAGCATCGAGGACAACATTAATCTTCACCAAATCTACAATTCCATGAATGCAACCCCAAACCAACAAAACCTCCACCGTGCTTTGCTGTTGCCTACACACCCTCATTATTGTTCTCATGGAGAAAGTTTTGTTTTCCTGAATACTGTAGTTAAATTACTTCACTTTCTTTCACATTGGAGGTTTAACCTTTTGTTCACAGTTCTTCCATGAAGACCACTTCTACTGTAGCTTTCTGCCAGTTTTGAGTTAAGGGTGCTGCTGGACAATTGCTCATTCTCACATTGTTCATTTCTTTGAGATTCTTCAGAACTGATCAGCAATAAGCTGAAGGAGATTCTCTCTGTCTTCAGGTCATAGTCAATCTCAGGAGCTGTTTCCTTCAACCTCATCTTGGTAGTTTGGATGTTCCTCATCCAGCTTTAACCCTGTTGACTAGCGTTCTACTACATCTCTGACATTGTGCAAGTGTCATCAGAAGCATCAGTACTGAAATGAAGACAGAAGATGATCATGATAAATACTGACTTGATTGAAACCCTCTCTTTTCTGTTAGATCATTTTGAACTTTTTTAAATTAAAATAATCAAAATTCATCTTTGTAAAAGGATTTTTACTCCACAGCACTTTTTCCACACTTATCTAAACATTTTACACAATTATGTCATTCAAAAGAAAGTCATGAGAATTTTATATAAAGTGGACACCAGAGAACATACAAATAAATTGTTTATTCAATCAAATATCTTGAAACTAAAGGATCTGGTTAATTTAAAAATGTTATTGATTATGTTTAAAGCTAGAAAGAGATTATTGCCATTTAATTTACAAAAGTTCTTTGTCTTAAGCTCTTGTGAAAGAACTAACAGAAGGAAGTATGATTTCAAAAGTAAAACTGTGCGTACTACTTTAAAACAAATGTGCATTTCGGTGCATGGAGTAAAACTATGGAACAGTTTGGATGAGGAGTTTAAAAATTGCTCTACAATAAACCAATTCAAGAAACTTTATAAAAAAAGAATGATTAACTCTTATACACTTTTGAGTTGTTAATGGGAAGAGTGATATATTGTTATGTATGTTATTGTTTAGATATTGTTTGCAACTTGTTTTGTTAATTTAATGTTTACGGCCATGACATTTTTGTAATTATTGAGAAAGGGGGCAGGTCTATACAAGATTTTCTTCTTCCTGCTCCCTCTTCACTCGTGTAAATATGTGTTGTCAGAGAATGTGTTTGTAAACTGATGATTTTTTTTAAATCGAGTGAATAAATTGATTGATTGATTGATTGATGTATTTTGTGGACAAAAAATAAAAATCCATGAACTTATTTATAATATCTATGCTTTTACATAAATCTGTTGTGTATATAGGTCACTCGTCACATCTGTCTGTGGCTTTAATGTCACACAGAACTTGTAAAGTTGTGAGTGTATAATTTAAATAAAAACAAAACCTTTTTTATTTATTTATTTCCTGATACTTTTGGTGTTAGAAGATTTCAGCCCAACAGTGACAACATTCTGCATTCACTGAACTGGACGTTTGAAAAGGAGCACTCACGGCATTTCTTGAAGCGGGTGAAGCATTTGTCTTCAGCCAGCTGGCTGCAGGCGCTGTCAGAGTGACCAGGCGGACAGGTCAGCGTATAGAAATGACAGAGGGAGTGAAACTCTGACCTCTGCTCCTCCTCTGTCATTTCAGTCGTCTTTAGAAGCTCTGGACATGTTGGCTCCCTGCTGCCTGATGATTCTGAACAGACAGTGATCAGTGATGAACAAACGGCACCTCACGCTGCACATCAGCCCAGATACAAATCACAGAAAAGGTGTGGTTGCTTGAAACTCACTCTGCATCTCAGCCTGGATCCAGTCAGTGAATGCAGACACTCGTGTGTACACTCCAGGTTTGCCCTTTTCTCCGCAGCCATCTCCCCAGGAGGTGATGCCATGGAGCTGAAAACGACTGGAAACTTGGTCCTGATAGATCAGAGGTCCTCCAGAGTCCCCCTGCAGATGATAAAAATGACCTGAAGATGAACACATCATTGCTCTCTATACAGAAAACTGCTCATTTTTAATTAATAGCAATTGACTTTTTATTTTCCAAAAACTGTATAAGATTCTGTAAAATAAGATGCAGCTTTGCTCACCTGACAGGAGTCTATGCCTCCAGAGAGATAACCGGCACAAAGCATGGTGTTGGTGACCATCTCTTTGCCAAGAGTGCTCTTACAGGTGCTCTGAGGCAGCAGGGGAACCTTCGCCTCCATCACCACATCAGCAGAAGGACCGTCTGCAAAGGAAAAACATGTTCATTCATTCAACCTTTATTTGATGTTCTGATGCCGATTCAGATGTATTCATTCAAACAAGATCCAATATATATAACAAAAACATAATGATGAAAATTAATCAGCAGCTTCAACGAGAGGAAGCTGAACTGTTTTAGATTACCGTATTTTTTGGACTATAAGGTGCACTTAAAATCCTTTAATTTTTCTCAAATATCAACAGTGAGCCTTATAATTCGTTGTGCCTTATGTATGAATTCTGGTTGTGCTTACCGACCTCAAACTGATTTTATGTGGTTATTGTGAATGAGTTGAATAAAGTTTGACTAATTTGACTGTTTTGTTTCGCTCCATGCACCTCATAAACCAAGAAGTACGGTAGCTAAAATCAAAAAAGACGTTCAATACAGAACAACTGGACTTTATTTGTAACAGAAGACGTTTCGCTTCCCATCCGGGGAGCTTTATCAATTCAATGAGCAGACTGTGAGAGAGTGAAGTTATAAAACAGGCTGAGCCACTGACACACACCAACCTAGCCTCGTACCTGATGAGAACAGAGGAGCTTTGTTTGTGAATTAGACTAACAAGACTTTGAGAGGTCCCTGCTATCAATGTGTGAGGTGTGATTTGTCAATTTACATACAGTAGGATGTGTGTGTGTGTTTTCTGTAAGCTCTGTTTCCACACGCTGAACTTTGAATGGGTCACACTCACAGGTACGTGTTATCCCATGTATGTGTGTGTGTTAGCTTCCAATTTACATAGGTTGGTGCGTGTCAGTGGCTCAGCCTGTATAACTTCTCTCTCTCTCACAGTCTGCTCATTGAATTGATAAAGCTCCCCGGATGGGAAGCGAAACGTCTTCTGTTACAAATAAAGTCCAGTTGTTTCTGTATTGAACGCCTTTTTTGATTTTATCATGTCCTGGACAACTGAGAATCTTCACCAGCATACGGTAGCTAAACCACTATCAGCTGTGACCTGATAAAAAAACATTTCTTCTGTTCACCTTCATACAGGGACCCCCATCCTGCCACCAAACATGGACTCCCTGTTGGGAGCTCCGTGGCAGAGGGGAGACACACCGGGGTGACGCGTTGGGACAGAACCACCGGGGACGTCAGCTCCACCAGGGCAATGTCGTTGTTAAACGTTTTGGGGTTGAACTGCACAAAATCGACACAATGACTTGTTGCTTAAATGAACAGTAACTGAGCGACAGAGCTCTGGTGTTTCCTATATACTGTATTTACCTTGGGATGGGGGATGATGCGGTTCACTTTGAGAACCTGCTCATCCGGATCAGTTTTGGTGATGTCAAACTCGCCTACGACAGCCGTCCAGTAGCTCTCACCGCGGCCACTGCACAGAAAATATGAAGTAGAGTGAAAAAGTGAGGATAAGAAGCGGTTTTCAAACAGAGCGAGCTGTTCAGTTTGGGAGACACTTACCCAGCAACGCAATGTGCCGCCGTGACCACCCAGGAGCTCTCCACTAGAACCCCTCCACACATCAGCCCACCATCCAGCTGCAGGTTCACCAGCCAGGGCCAGCTGCCTGGAGGAGCAGGAGAACCCCCCACAATCCTGGAGCGGGGCTGCGTGATGTTTCGCACAGTGGAGGACCTCTGACCACACACAGCTGCTGAGACAGACACACTTATGATTAAACATAAGCAGAGAATCATATTTTCAGCAGCATATGTTCTCAGTGACTTGTCAGTAGGAAGAAAACCCACATCCACTGACCCTGTGCACGAGTCTGTATAGAAGGTTCCAGGTTCTGCATGGTGTTGAACAGGCTGCACTGGAGGACGCGAGCGCTGCAGCTCTCCCCCATGATCCTGATGCAGCTTTCGGTGTGCAGTTCAGCAGGAAGGCAGCGGTGCTGGTAGTACGCACAGGCCTGACTCAGAGCCCAGCTCCGCTCGGCCTCGTCTTGAAGCCTCTGAGCCTTGGCGATCACATCACAACCGGGCTCTGACAAGGCGCTGGAAGGAGATGCTGCTGGACACAACGTCAAGATCCGGGTGTCAAAACACACAAGTGAAGGATCAGTGGTAATGCACCGTTGGTTAAGAGTAAGAAATGTATTTACAGCAGGGTTCTGCTAGTCGTCCACAGTTCTGAAACAGGCAGGGAACACAGCCCTGGCAACCCGACTCAGCCCGTCTTCTTTCAACTGATGCACGCTCGAGAGAGGACAGGGCGCTGGCCATGGCTGCTTCCACAACTGCTGTGCCCTGGTCAGACAGAGCTGCAGGAAAGGACAAGGGAAAGTTGTTTTACAAATCATCATCATCTGCGTGTCACAGAGTGTAAATAAACACAGCAATATGCAGAAATTACACAACACAAAGATTTTAACACTGGACTCTGTGTCATCAAACGGGTTAATCACTAAACTCTCGGTCCTGTGCTCATTCAGTTTGCACTACTTCTCATATTTGCACTAATGTTTGTATTACATCACTGCCTATAGTCATACTACTGTTTACATTCACTGTTTACATTTATTAATACTGTTTACATTTATTACTACTGTTTACATTTATTACTACTGTTTACATTTACACTACTTTTATATCTACACTACTGCTGATACATATACAGTATTCTCTGACCAGCCTTATTTAAGGATGCCCAATGTGCCTTACTGCATATGCCACTTTGCCTCTATACCAACATCAACTACCTCATACATATACTGTGTACATTAACTCATATGCTGCTTTGCCACTCTTTGCAAATGTCAATGCTAGAACCTTCAGTTTATTTTATAGATATACTTTTTATATTTTTTTATACTACTATGCAAAAACTCAGGACAGTATTACACTTTTATTATTTAATTTTATGCTTATGTTCATTAAATGTTTAGTGTTTTAGTTTTAGTGTTGGTGTAAATTTTCATACTTTTATACTACTATGCAAAAACTCAGGACAATGTTACACTTTTACTATTTTATGCTTATGTTTATTAAATGTTTCAGTGTTTTAGTGTTTAAATGGTTACTGTTGCACCGAGGGACTGAGAGAAACGCAATTTCAATCCTGTGTATGTCCTGTACATATTGCAGTTCTGACAATAAAGTTGACTTTGACTTTGACTTGACTTGAAATTGCAGTAGAACTGACAAAAATATTATGTCTCTATTACACATAGTCAAATGGTCTTAGTCACAAATTAAGCACTTCTGTTTATTGTTGTCTCTGACGAGATTTAGTTTGCATGAACTAAACCCACTCATTAAAAGTATAAAGATTTAACGACACAGATTCACAAAACTGAAAGAAAGACTGGGAGCCATCATGTGGGACATGGTGGTTTGCTGTGGGAACACTGGGAGTGTTAACATGGACCAGTGTGTGTGAGTGGACCCTCTTTCCTCGAGCTGCTGGAGCTCATTGGCTGCACTTTAGGGCGCTCACGCTCAGTGTGATGGTGAGACACGCTTCAATCGTGCCGCCAACCCAGCAGCCCCCGCTCCTCTGTGCTGCACCACATCACAGGATAGGCCACCAACTACTGTATAACAATACCGATTGAAGATTTAATTAGAAATACAGGCCGGGTGGGCAGAGGCTGGTGGGTTAGCCCACTCTGAGGGCACCGGCTGACAGGCCTGGGCCGACTGGAAACTCTTCGGCAAAAACAATACGTTGAGCTTTATGGCAAGTTTTAACAAGTTTTTCTACAATAAGTACTGCTTTTACGAAAACTAATAGATAAAAGTGTTGGAAGTCAATCATTTTTTTGAAATGCCGTGTGTTCTAGCAGTTGACATGGCACCTGGATGTTTTTAACCACAAGCACTGACACTGATCCTTATACCACATACTTCTTATTTTTAGGATCTGTGCATCATGGGACTCTTTAGATAGTTTCATCAGATACTTTATTTTACAAAAGGAAGTCAAAGTTTAACATGTTAGAGCAGCAATAATGGTATTTAAATGCTTATATCTGAAATTGACTAAACACAAATATTATATGTCAGTGACGATGATAATATAGACCTTTTTTAATGTGGGCAACTAATTTTTCTGACATGTGGATGTGTAAATTAGAAAACCTAAAAAACAAAACACTCCTAAACTACAGGAATAGATGTGCATTGACACAAAACAGACTAGTGTAAAATACATTTGAATTTTAAGGCACATTGCTATTCACATTCTGACACAAAACCAATGTTTTTAGTTTAATATACTGTATAGATAAAATAAATACCATATGCATCAAATTCTGACTGTTGGATAAATAAAAAAGCCACACTGAGGATGCAAGAAGATTTTTCAACACAGTTTAATACTTGCAAGTGGGAGCAGAGTTCACACACAGGCTTCCACAGATGTTACATGAAGCTCTTGTTGTAAAGTTTTCCCTCAGACAATATAAAGAAGCGTCTATGCTAATCAAACAGAGAGAGGTCAAGGCCTCTGCTTTCCAGCTGACAGGTTTTGAAGGTGTCAGAAGTTATCAGTTATAATCAGGCTCCTCTCTGAGTAGACAAAAATACTCTCTTGACCTCACACACTACTGTACATTAATTTAGCATTAGTGATAACATCCATGACCTTTACATAACTTCCCCTAACATATGCAGCTTCTTTGATTAATAAGCTGATGAAAGGGTAATTAATGTATCCAACACTGACAGTCATAAAAAGCTCTCGGTACAGGAGAATGTGTGTATAAATGTGCAAACAATGAGCTATTGGCTGAAAACTTGACACATCAACTGAAGGATGATGCATCTCTCAAGTGTCCGGTCTTTGGCTGGATTTGATGCTTTTCTCGGGTCATGACATTCAGGTTCATCTGTTGTATAATAGTTAACATTTTAGGCATTGTAATAGAATAATGCGGTTGTAAGGTATTTAAACACTTACTGAGTCTGGCATTATTGTAGATGCGCAGTTTATGAGCAGAGTTTAACTGCACAAACTGCCACCAATGCGCGAGTTCTTCCTTTTTCCGATACTAAATTGTTTTTACTGTGATTAGCCAGAAATGTAACTTCACAGGAGACTTCAATTTATATTGGTCTACCAAAAAAATAGACCTTTTATTGAAACTATCACAAAAATTACATTAAACATTTGTATCGATATTAGCTCTGATTTAATAACTACGTTGACAAGAATTCAAATTAAAAACAAACAGACAGTTGGACCTTTCTGTTGGCACATTACTTGACAGTTTAAATGCTTATGAAAAATAAGAAATAGGAGGAAGGAGTACTGGAGCTAAGTTAACTAAAGTTGTTTACTTTGAACCAACCAGGGTGGCAAGCTTTCCCATACGGATCTTAGCTGTACTTCCGACACGTGCAGCATACAAACAACGCCTCTTTACCTGGTGACGAGACGTCTTGCGAGGTGAGGACTGAGAAGTTTGTGGACACTAACGGACTGTGTTGTCCAGTGAGCGTCCAGATGACTTCGTGCGTGTATGACTGGGTCAGACGAGCGGGAGCACGCTTTCACCGGCAGGAACAGACTCCAATCGCACTGGTTGAACTTTCAAAGTAAAACTTCAGAAAACAAATTCTTCAGAAAGGAGTGAATGGATCAAAGTAAGGCTTTACTATGATCCCAGCTGAGACGTGGGTCGTTGACACATGACCGGGCCGTCTCCAGCTTTCCAGAGGGAAGCAAGTTGTCAGTTCGTTCTCCTCGAAACTCTAAAAACAAATGCAGGAAGTGCCCATTTATAGGGAGGCGGGATCTGACCTATTGGCTGGTTTTAACAAAATAAAAGATGGAAGTTTAATTCCATAGGCAGAAAGACTCTTGACGGACAACAGGAAAACTGTTTACATAAACGACCAGGTGGACTGTCCTGTTGAGTCTAGCTTGAAGACAAAACAAGAGAAGGAAGAGAACAGCTCTTACCCTGACTTCTGCCTTAGCGACAGAGTCTGCTTGCTTTTGCAGAAATAAAACCAGCAGAAGGTCACAGTCATGCAAGTAACAGATCATCATTAAAAATGACAAAAATATACTGTAGATCAATTCTGAATTAACACACATTAAAGAGAAAGTTCAATCTGATTAATTAGTGTCCATTAATTCATAATAATTGTTAACCAAAATAGTGTTTACTCGTCTCCTTGAAGGCTTCAAGAAGGTGTAACACTGAGAGTTTCAGAGAGATGCAGAGAGGTGTACTTGAAGGTCAAGCCTAAAATAACAGAGGCTAGGTGTATCACTACAGCATGATGCTTCTACTTTTCCAGTTTTCTGTTTATATTCTTAAGCAAAACAGCTACACAATACGTTGTCTTGGTCAGGCACAAACAACGAAAACGAAGTTTTTAAAAAAGCAGCTAAAGTCTAAAAAAAACTTTTAAACTTTCCATCAAAACCACTTTAAAAAGATCACAAAAAGCAAAGTGCGGGGACATCAGGGATGGTGCAACACTTCTGTTCAGCACTGAATGAATGAAAACGTATTGTAAGTTTAGGGAACGTACCTTTGAGGGTGCTCTGAGGCATCCTGTAGAGCTCTCTACCTGTCGGGGCACCCTGCAAACAGTCCAGCTCTACGAGCAGCAGACATATCAACAGCAGCAGCATGGTACCAAAACATCAGGCCCCCTCCCAGAGGGGAGGGAGGGCTCTTTACTCAGATGGGGCCCTACAAGAAGACTGAAGAGGATGCCGAGAAGAGTTGTAAAGTTTCCTCGTCCTTCTCGTGTGGAGGCTCTCTCCCTCATCCAGGCTCTCTGGGCTCTCCCCCACACTGCAGAGCATCTGTCTGTAAGGTGCACAGAGGAACAATAGACGCCTGAAGTGGTCCCTGATATATATAGAGTCCCTAAGGGAGCACCAAAAAGAGGGTGGGGGGACGAGACTAGGGAAGGGAGGGAGAGATGCTCCCATGGCCAATACACAAACAGATGAATTCATTAAGACTGTGACAGCAAATCGGGCACAACTTGCCAAGGCCGGACATCACAAAGAAGTTTGGTTCCATGAAAAGAGATGGGGGGTGAGGGGGGTGAGCAGAGGGATTGGCTGGGCGGCAGGGA
>JBBPBX010028103.1:0-10523 GCA_038048925.1 Garcialebias charrua
AGCATCCTCTTGATTCATCTGGTTCCACAGTGATTGTTCACACAAATGGAGGGACGACAACACATGCTGAACGAGAAGCAGCTAAAGAGGTGTGCAGCTTTTGTAACAAATTATGTAAAATATTACGTACAAAAATATTTTGCTGTTAAACTGATGGTGATGAATATTGATGATTCTGACTTTGTCATGTTTAATCTTATAGATGGTGAGAAATGCTCTCCAGGCTAAACCTGGTGAACAAGTTATTTTGGATGAACATGATGAACTGAGAACATTGATGGCACAAGATAAAGGTAAGTCTGGTTAATTTGGCTCTCTTCTCTTTTAAATATGAGTTGTGTATTATCTGAATGTGTCTGTTATTTTCCCCCTAGGCTGGGACTGTGACCTGTCACGCATTCTGCTGTAGCTTCAACTTCTTCCACCTACCTCCAAAGGCCACAGGAAGAGTGCACAAATCAGCTCATGTCAAGCTGTGGCCCATGTTGTGAGATCTTTACAGGTATGCAAATTGTACTGTATTTTATTCGGTTATTCAGATTCTATATCTTGTGCTGAAGCATTTTCTTATTGGCTTTGTTAGCTATTTGAATGTAGCGGTTCTATATTTCATGATTTTTATTATTTCTCTTTACATTTTGTCAAAGATGGGAGCCAGTGTCAAAACCTTCCTTGGTGGTGTGCAACCAGGACAGCCCTTCCTCCTGTGTGTTGGAGAAAATGAGCAACATCCAAAGATACAACATCATTGATCACAAGACCATCCACTGCAAGGCACAGAACTGTTGGGGTGCATCTTGTTCATTTCCATAGAGACACTGCTTGGACTAATACTGCGGACAATGTGGACACTCAGAATGTAGCTTCAACTTCTTCCACCTACCTCCAAAGGCCACAGGAAGAGTGCAAAAATCAGCTCATGTCAAGCTGTGGACCATGTTGTGAGATCTTTACAGGTATGCAAATCGTACTGCATTTTATTCAGTTATTCAGATCCTATATCTTGTGCTGAAGCATTTTCTTATTGGCTTTGTTAGCTATTTGAATGTAGCGGTTCTATATTTCATGATTTTTATTATTTCTCTTTACATTTTGTCAAAGATGGGAGCCAGTGTCGAAACCTTCCTTGGTGGTGTGCAACCAGGACAGCCCTTCCTCCTGTGTGTTGGAGAAAACGAGCAACATCCAAAGATACTACATCATCATTGATCACAAGACCATCCCCTGCAAGGCACAGAACTCTTGGGGTGCATCTTGTTCATTTCTATAGAGACGTTGCTTGGACTAATACTGCTGACAATGTGGACACTCAGAATGAAGTTAGTGAACCGTCTACTTCACAGGCGGCCACTACAAACTTTCCTGTAAGTACTCCACCGTCTACCAACCACAATAATATACTGAACGGGTGTGCCTCTGTTGTCGCACAGTTGCAAACATCTGGTGTTGCTGAGAGCATCGTTCAAGCAATAGGATGTAGAATTGTAATGTTTTTGATTATTGTAAGGTTATTACATGTGTAAAAAAAAAAAAAAAAAATATATTGGTGAATTGGAATGAAAAGTAATGATATCAAATGTTATTGTTCACTCTTGGACTGTCAAGGATGCAGTTATTTAATAAATGTTTTATTGCAGCTGAATTTTAAGTATATGTTTGTGGTGTGTTTACCTTTTATTTAAAGGTTCAGTATGTAATTTCTGGAACACGCTGGAACTTAGGAAAATTTTGAACAGAGACACGTTTCTGGTCCCTCCCCCTCAGAGCCAAATATGGCTCTGTTACCCTTGCTCTGTTAAAATTCAAATTCAAGCTCTGTTTTTATTGGCTGATTCAAATTCAAGCTCTGTTTTTATTGGCTGGTTAACGGCGTGTCACCTTGGCTTTTTAGAAATGCTTTTAGAGAAGCAAGGGGACAAGTTTTTTTCAGAGATTACTTGTCTAAAATCAGTATGTCAGGAGGTCGTGACAGAGTGAAGAAATATGTTAAAAAATATATTGTTAGAAAAGTTACACACAGCTCCTTTAACAGCAAAAATAGCTAGGAAATTACAGAGAGGGGAAGGACCAAGTACCCATTTAGGAAATTTATTTATTTAATTTAACTGAAAAAAAAATGAGTTGGTAGTAAGTTGTAGGTATTTAGTAATTCTAAGTGGGGTTAAATTTACATCAGTCCACACAAATTAAAAAAAATAAGTTAACACTAAGCATGACTAATGAGTTATCTGAACTTACTTTTTTTGTATCAGTTGTACTACTTGATTTAGTACTGCAAACTTAAAAAAGATTAGCTTTTCTTACTCACTAATCTTAAGACTACTTTGCTTAATTTTTTTGAGGCAACGAGTTTGCGTACTTTTTTTAAGTAAGGTCAACTAATTAGATCTTACAGTGTATGTTCCCATACTTGACAGACGAAATTGGCCTCTGCATTTAACCCAACCACCACCAGGTGGTGCAGTGAGCAGCCGTAGTCTGTGCCCGGGGAGCTGGGGAAAATAGATGTGCACTCATAGACACCCCAAGGTATGCCATGGCTGGGGTTCGAACCTGGGTCCTTCGAATCCCAAGTCTGATTCCCTAGCCACTACACCATCTTGGACCCTGACATTGCTTGAAGTTGACCACTCCACAAGGACATTGGTATGTTATAAGCAACAGTCCAGTTGCCATGTCAAGACACTATTCAATGGTTAAACCCACAGGATAGAAAAAAACACAAAAAAACAGTTGTTGATTGTTCAACAAGATTTAACAAATAATACTGTCTTTTTCAGCCGTATTTGAGCATCATAAGTTGTACAAGAGTTGGCCAGTATTGTTGAACAAAACAACTGTTTTTTGTGTTTTTTTCTTCTTCTTTACTATATGTTTATCTATTGGAGTGTCCTTTGACATTGATTTAAAGAGGAACTTACCTCAAAATTAACTTTTTTAATCTGATAAACTCCCTAGAATGTGTGTAAAATGTTGTATAGCACTATGTCTGTGTTAATTTTCATGTTTTTGTGCGTATTTGTTCAAATCGGCATTATTTGGTCTAAAAACGTGTTTACACTAATCCTATGGGTTTAACTGTGGTACTGCAGCCTATTTTACATATTGGTCAACGACTGTTCACTCTGACGTGTCTTGTACACTCTGTCGTCACATCCTCTGCTACGTGAGTATAAAAGTGGTTCAAGCAGAGCCACTCCCCTACAGAGACCGGGAGTTGGATTAGAGATAGCAACATAGCATTAGCATTAGTGAACTGGTAAGGCTCAGGGCCGCTGTGCTCCAAGTCTCTCTCAGCTTCTGGTGAGGGAGGGGGTGAAAAGTCCTCCACCTCAAATTCCTCCACCTCACTGACGTAACTAGCTGTGTCACTGTGATCACGCTCCATGTTGCGTAAATTATACTAATGCTAGCGGCATGTCATGGTCTCTTGTCCTGGCCACACCTCCTCGCTCTAACCCCCCACCACCTCCCCATCCTTTAGGTGGTGTCTCTTGACACACCCACTTTGCATTTTTTAAATCTTGTCTTGGGGCGGAGCTATCGTTTCACATTGGGGTAAGTTCCTCTTTAAGGGGACCACTCCACAAGGACATCAGCAGTGTTGGGCAGTGCTAATCCAAAAATTAGTTCCGCTATTTCTAAAGCGCTTATTAATTTATTTAGGTCCGCAATTTCAAAAGTGCTTATGTCTTAGGAAAACTCGTGGAAGCTAATTTTAAAAGCGCTAAAGTGCAAATAATAATAATAAATAATAATAATCATTTTATTTAAAAGCGCCTTTCATGACACCCAAGGACACTTAACAAACCAACACAGTGAATACAGAGCAAACATTATCAGCGACAAATTGAAATATAAAATACATAAAGGATATAAAATGGAAGATAAAAATACATTTAGTAAAGTTAATGATAAGCTAGTCTAAAGAGATGGGTTTTCAGGGCAGTCTTGAACAGAGAAAGGGAGGTGGTGTTTCGAAGGTCGGGCGGTAGAGCGTTCCAGAGGTGAGGGGCAGAGCAGGTGAAGGCCCTGCTCCCCATGGTGGAGAGGCGGGCAGAGGGTACATGGAGTTGTAGTGAAGAGGAGGACCTGAGAGAGCGTGATGGGATGGAGATTTGTAGGAGGTCAGATAGATAAGGAGGGGCAAGGTTGTGGATAGATTTGAACGTGAGGAGTAGAATTTTGAAGATGATGCGTGATTTAACCGGGAGCCAGTGGAGCTGCTGCAGGACAGGAGTGATGTGGTTATAGTAGGAGGTTTGAGTGATGACACGGGCAGCTGAGTTCTGGACCATCTGTAACTTGTGGAGAGATTTGTTGGGGAGGCCGTAGAGAAGGGAGTTGCAGTAGTCAATACGGGAAGTCACAAGACTGTGCACCAGGATGGCTGTGGAGCGGGGTGTGAGAGAAGGACGGAGACGGTTAATATTACGGAGGTGGAAATAGGCAGACCGAGTAATATTGTTGATGTGTGAAGTGAAGGAAAGAGTGGTGTCGAGGATGACACCGAGGCTCTTGACCTGAGGGGAGGGGGATAGCAGAGAGTTGTTAAGGGGGACGAGAAGATGTTCTGATTTTGAAATAGAGTTTTTGGTACCGACGAGAATGACTTCTGTTTTGTTGCTGTTTAGTTGAAGGAAATTGTTAGAAAACCAGTGATTAAGCTCAATGAGACAGTCGGTGAGGATGGAGGGCGGGTGGGTGGAGTTAGGTTTTGATGACAGGTAGAGCTGCGTGTCATCAGCATAACAGTGGAAATGGATGCCATGTTTGCGGAAGATGTGGCCTAGAGGAAGGAGGTAAATGATGAAGAGGAGGGGTCCGAGGACAGAGCCTTGGGGGACACCCGTGGAGACAGGGGAAGACTGGGAACGGAAGGATTTAAGCTGAATGAATTGAGTGCGGTCAGAGAGATAGGAGGTGAACCAGTCTAACGGGGTACCTGAGATGCCGATGGAGGTTAGTCTGTTGAGGAGGATAGAATGACAGATGGTGTCGAAGGCAGAACTTAGATCAAGAAGAATGAGGATGGACAGAAGACCAGAGTCAGCAGCAAGAAGGAGGTCGTTAGTAATTTTTACTAGGGCTGTTTCGGTGCTATGGTGGGGGCGAAATCCAGATTGAAACTCTTCATAAATGTTGTTGTTGGACAGGTGTGAGTGAAGTTGACTAGCAACAGTTTTTTCAAGGATCTTGGAGATGAAGGGCAGATTGGAGATCGGACGAAGATTACTGAAGTTGGTGAAGTCAAGACCTGGTTTCTTGATGATGGGGGTGATGGCAGCAGATTTGAAGGCTGTGGGAACAATGCCAGAGGTTAGGGAGGAGTGGATGATATTAGTGATGATAGGGAGCAGAGACGGGAGACAGGATTTAACAAGAACTGTGGGGAATGGGTCAAGTTGACAGGATGAGGACTTGGACTTGCTGATAATGTCAGCAATGTTATCAGCAGGGGGGAGGGAGAAGACAGAGAAAGGGAGGGAGGGAGGGGGGAGTTCAACAAGGATGCTGGGGGCAGTATTTGGTCCAAGGTGTTTATGAATTGAAATAATCTTTTCATTGAAATATGACATAATGGAGTTGCAAAATTCTGTGGAAACCATGTGAGAGGGCAGGGAGTTAGGAGATGAGACAGAACGGTGGAGGAGAGAGAACAATGTTTTTGAATTACCAACATTAGAACTGATGATGTCAGAGAAGTAGCTGGATTTGGCTTGAGAAATACTGTTCTTGTAATGGACGAGGTGGTTTGCATAAAGTTCCTTGTGAATTGTGAGACCGGATTTTTCATAAAGACGCTCTAGCCGCCGACCTTTTGTTTTCAGGGATCGGAGTGCTGGAGTGAACCAGGGTGCAAATGACCAACTACTTTTTAAAATCCAGCAGATTTGACCATTTCGTGAAACAGTTAAGCTCAGGAACCCTTGTGCTATAAAGTCAGCTAAGAAATATATATTTTTAAGTGTTTATTTAGCTAAATTTAAAGAAATAAAGCCGTCCCACCCGCGCGCATGAAATGGCTAACTACTTTTTAAAATCCAGCAGATTTGACCATTTCGTGAAACAGTTAAGCTCAGGAACCCTTGTGCTATAAAGTCAGCTAAGAAATATATTTTTAAGCGTTTATTTAGCTAAATTTAAAGAAATAAAGCCGTCCCACCCGCGCGCATGAAATGGCAAACTACTTTTTTTAATCCAAAAGATTTGACCATTTCGTGAAACGGTTAAGCTCAGGAACCCTTGTGCTATAAAGTCAGCTATGAAATATATTTTTTCTCAGCAAAGAAATAATTGTTTTTACCGTGTTTTCTTGTAAAGTAAGTCCTTCGTGCAGGCTCGCTTCTGTGGCAGCCATTTTGAGCAGGGCAAATGAGGCGCTGACGCGTCGCGTAGCGGTGATGCTTAACAGGTAATAGCCAATAGGGCCCCTTATGGTGGGTCCCACTCTTAAATCAACCGGACGACTGCTCACGGACCACATCCGGCGTTGACCGGATGTGGTCCGTGCGCAGTCGTCCAGTTGATTTAAGAGCCCGTAAATAAGTGTTTTCATTTTTACTGATAGATAGTTAGTTATTAGCGGTACTGCATTTTAAATAGAAATAGCGCAAATCCGCTTATGAATTATGAAAATGTGTAAATCCGCTATAGCGCTAACAAATTGTTTAGGTCCGCTATTAGCGTATTGGCGCATTAGCGGGCTGGTGCCCACCTTTGGACATCAGCATGTTATGAGCATGATCAAGCTGCCATGGCAAGATCTTCTCCAATGGATACACATATAGGATAGAAAAAAACCACACAACAAAAACAGTGATTGTTCAACCATACTGGTCAACTTTTCTATAGTTTTTAATGCTCAAACAGGGCTGAAAACAAAAGTCTTATTTTAGTTGTACTTTCTTACTTTTCTACAGCAGTGGACACACAGGCCATTATCAGATTTTGACAGGGAAGATCTATCAACCACAAGCCCTGATCTGCACAGAATTTGTGTAGATCATATTGTTGGTGCACTTTATTTAGATAACTGGGTTTGTTGAATCCAGAAAATACCTAAAACAGTAGACACACATATGCTGCCAATACTCAATGTTTGTATTGACTTTCAGTGAGAATGAGAAGGTTGTATGGTTCTCATTAATTATAATACTAAATTACCACTAATAAACTATGCTTAATGTAACATGTCTGATGGCTTCAGAGCTTGATATTAACAGAGCAAGAGGCAAATCTATCAAAAAGAAAGAGAAGTCCCCATTACTATTTCAGTTTTTGGGTGTTTCTGGCCTATTTGCTTGCAGAGAATCCCTTCTTAATCTAATTGTTAAACTTCCTCCTGCAACATTGTTTTAAGGTTGTAAGGTTTAAGGTTGTATAGTTCATTGTGAAATAATAGGGGAAAAAAGCTGATTTTATCAGTAGTTTAATTGCTTTTATAACTGTTATCCTGGGTATATCTATGTGGCAACCGCATCTCACTTATGCCGGTTTCTTGAACCCAACCACAGATGTAACAACTATAGGCTTGGAGACATTTTCATGCTTTATGGTCTTTATTCATGAAGAAGTTCAGGAGGTCAGAATTCAATAAATAACAGATATGTTGGCACAGTTGGTAGAGCTTCCACCTCTCAGTGAGAAGGTGGCCCCGGCTCAAATCCTGGCCAGGGACCTTTCTGGGTGGAGTTTCCATGTTCTCTCCGTGCATGCATGGGTTTTCTCCCGGTACTCCAGTTTCCTCCCACACACCAAAAACCTGTGTCAGGTTGATTGTTATCTCAATTGTCCCTAGGTGTGAGTGAGAGTGGATGGATGTTTGTCTCATTTGTCTCTATGTGGTCCTGTGATGGGCTGGAGATCTGTCCAGGTTGTCCCCGCCTCTCACACAGTGATGGCTAAATATAAGCACAGTGACCCTCCACAACCCGAAAAGGAAGAAGCAGGTAAAGATAATGGATGAAATGGGTGAGTATATGTTGTTGTTGATACACCTCATTTCTCCATTGATGGGCTTTGTTTCTCTTCCAGCATGGAGGAGAGACAATATGTACCTACCTACTGATAACTTTGATCAGTTAGAGAGGTCTTTAACCATCATTAAAAGCTTTGCTGCAAATTGAATCCTAGCCAAGAGCAAACAAGTCAAAACTAGTTAAGCATGCGGATGAAAAGCATACATTCTGTAATCACCTGCCTCTGCCATTCACCTCCACTGTGGTGGTATTTTTCCTTATGCTGACACCTATTATGTAGAAGATGTACTGCAAGAAACATGATGCATTTTAAGCAGCAACTATGCTATCAACACAACTTGCTTGCTCTATTGCCAATGTGCACCCCGTTCATTTTCTTGCCCTACAAATTTACCTAAAATGTCTTTAGAAACAACTTATATAAATTACATAAACTAATTCAAAACCCCTTACCACTTCTGTTATCCTTACAATCTATCAAACAGCACCCATTCTTCTTCTTCTTTCGGCTGCTCTCTTCTTCAGGGGTCACCACTGCGAACCAACTTGCACAAAGACATGGCAATTGTTTTTATGCCGGATAGCTTTCCTGATGCAACCAGAGATCACCGAGCTACCACAGCCCTCTGTGTGGCGCAGAGGGCAGCCATCTAGGGTGCCTGTGAGGAGAAAATGGTGGGGGTTGAGGGCCTTGCTCAAGGGTCCAGAGTGTGGAAATGAGGGTGGAGGCAGGTGTGGATGCTTCACCTTTCCTAACCACATTTTTGATAGTACCGGTATTGGTCCAGATAGTCAAATTGGTGACCTTCCGATCACAGGCCTACTGTCTCCAACCTCTGCGCCACCACTCCCCTACATAAAGCAGCTGAAAATTTGTACAAGGACGCAGTTCACACTAGAAATCACCAAATTATTTAAAATTAGGAACAACAGATGCTGGTATTGAGGAACACAGAAGAAAAAGCCGAACCATAAATGACCGGATTCAGAAGGAACCTGTTATCCATGGTGGATGTGTCAAAAAAGAAAAACACACCACTTGCTTCACTGTGTGTGCACTTTGAGTCAGGTCTTCAGCAGTCTGCTGTCCCCTGGATGAGCATGAGAAAGGTCAATATGTTGGTAGGTTGAAAAGATAACCTTTACATGTGACATGATGATACTGTAACCCAAGACTTTATCACAAGCCTTTCCAAGCAAATTGCAATACCTTGTACTGTGGTACAATTTAAGCATTTCTTATTAATTATAATAATAAATGACTACTAATAAACCCCAGTATGTTTAATGTAACATATCTGATGTGTTCAGAGCTTGTTACAAACACAGCAAGAGGCAAATCCAACAAAAAAAAAGACAAGTGGAATACAGGTAGTCCCCGACTTACGAGCGCTCTAACTTATGAGGATCCAGACTTACGAGCTGGCAAATTTTTGGAAAAAACGCAAAAAATACTGAGTTTTTCTGTGTTTTTTCACCACAGTTCGTTAGCTAAACATGTGGACACACGTTTCCGATCATTTTTATGCACTCATAAGCAGTTTTTCGATGAAAAACGAGTGTTTGTAGTCGCGCTAGCAAAACCGTTCCAACTTACGAGCGAAATTCCGGACTTACGAGACACGTGGCGGCCGTTCCAAATTACGAGATTTCCGTGTTACGAGCGCCTCGTTGTAACGGAACTCGCTCGTAAGTCGGGGACTACCTGTATTTGCTTGCAGAGAATCTCTTCTTAATCTGATTGTTAAGGCTCTCTCCTGCAACACCGCGTTAAGGTCAAATATCCCCCTAGATCATGAGATCAAGAACACCCGGAATGTCAAAATTTTATGCAATTATGGTGAATCATCAGAGATTTAATCCTACATACTTTTGAATTATGAAGCTTTACCTCCAGTGGATGAGAACTTTAACAAGTTTACCTAAATGTGCGATATTGTCCGCAGAAAATTGATCCATGACATTTGCTAAACCCAATTACGTCCCTCAGAGTAAGATCCCTCGTGTATTTACTAATTCTGTACCATCCGTATAATTTGAACTCTTCCACGTCCAAAACCACAAAATAAATGCTGTGATAAATTATCTGACAAATAAGCCTGGACCTCTGTATGTTATAGATTTATTGTAATCCATTTCCCAGAGGTTTAAGTGGGAGTCCTCGGATAATAGTGAACCAAGCACTAAATGCATAAAAGGGCACATTACCATATGGCAGCATGTACACATCCTACAGTATCAGTCTGCTATTCATTATCTATTGCACCTCGCTCTAATGAGACAGAAGTACGTGTTGGAAGCTGTTAATTAAAAGTGAAAAAAGGTGTTTACATTATGAGGTCAGGCGCAAAAGCAGCAGGTTCACAAGATCACTTTCAGGTGCATGTTTTTAACACAGCTAGTTTACATCCAACTGTGTTGAGTCACAGTTTAGTGGACGTTATGAGAAGTTGTTCAGTTTTTTTATAGTATTAATGCCATTCCGCCACCTCATATATGAGGATGTTAGACTACATAAAGACAAATCCTACTACTCCTCCA
>JBBPBX010028103.1:20677-36810 GCA_038048925.1 Garcialebias charrua
CACACACACACACACACACACGTGCTGGTCACAAAATTAGAATACAGTATCATGAAAAAGTTGATTTGTTTCAGTAATTCCGTTAAAAAGTGAAACTTGTATATTATATTCATTCATTACACACAGACTGATATATTTCAGACATTTATTACTTAATGTTATTTATCATTATAACTGACAACTAATGAAAACCCCAAATTCAGTATCTCAGAAAATTAGAATATTGTAAAAAGGTTCAATATTAAAGACACCTGGTGCCACACTCTAATCAGCTAATTAACTCAACACCTGCAAAGGTAGTGAAGCATTACTGTTCTAATACTGGGTCTGAACTTCTACAATCTCCCCTTCCCATCTGGAATTACCGGTAGCTGATTTTTTAGGCAGGGAGCTCGATTCTGTTGACATGGCGGGGTGCCCTCCTTGGATAATGATAGGGGAAGCACAGAGTTAAATGCTGCCCACCACAACTGTGACTACCGGTAATCAAGAAAAAGTAAGTTTCTTTGGGCTACTTCCTTCTTCAGGGGTTGTCTTAGCGAGCGAGTTCGCATTAAAGATTTGGCAAATGTTTTACCATGGATGCCCTTCCTGACACAACCTGGGCTCGAACCCGCAACCTAAGGATTACAAGACCACAGTGCTGACCAGTGACCACCAAGCTACTGCAACCTTCCCTTTCAGCTCTTGTGAATCTTGGGACAGAAGAAAACCTCCTCCACAGACATTTGGTGAAACAACTACTAATTCCTATTCAACAACTCGCTTCAACCCTATCTGTTGCTGGAATCACCACACAGAATCTAACCACAACCCACCAGCAAACTCAGGATAGGCAAGCTTAACGACAGAGAAAAACAAGATAAATCAGAAGCAGGAGTAACTCAGTTTTTTACATATTTGGTCATGACTACATAACTTATGAACATGGAACGTAATTAGGATTCCCATAATATAGCAGCAAGAAAGCAAAACTTTAATCTTTCACATTGCCGAACAGTGTTACACAGTGTGCTTCTTCCAAGGGAGAAACACAGTCTGCAATAAACAGAAGAAAAGCAACAGCTGAAGAGTCAAGAAACCGCTGTATCCGTTCAATCCTCTCCCCACTCATCCCTGTTCTACCAAAATGAGACACCCACACCTCTTCTGTGATACTCCAACTGAGAATCATGGCCAAGGGACTGCATGATCTGTGTGTAGATTCAAAAATTACAGTACGGAGGTCTTAGTTACTCTATTCTTATAGACTGGTACTTCAGTTCTGAGGATAGGAGCAAACGTAATAGATGTGCTACTAAACATCCACATCTACAAACCGGATTTCAAAAAAGTTGGGACACTAAAATAATTGTGACTAAAAACTGAATGCAATGATGTGGAGGTGCCAACATCCAATATTTTATTCAGAATAGAACACAAATCACAGATCAAAAGTTTAAACTGAGAGAATGTATCATTTTAAGGGAAAATATGTTGTTTCAAAATTTCATGGTGTCAACAAATCCCAAAAAAGTTGGGACAAGTCCATTTTTACCACTGTGTGGCATCCCCCCTTCTTCTTACAACACTCAACAGACGTCTGGGGACAGAGGAGACCAGTTTCTCAAGTTTAGAAATAGGAATGCTCTCCCATTCATGTCTAATACAGGCCTCTAACTGTTCAATCGTCTTGGGCCTTCTTTGTCGCACCTTCCTCTTTATGATGTGCCAAATGTTCTCTATAGGTGAAAGATCTGGACTGCAGGCTGGACATTTCAGTACCCGGATCCTTCTCCTACGTAGCCATGATGTTGTGATTGCTGCAGAATGTGGTCTGGCATTATCTTGTTGAAAAATGCAGGGTCTTCCCTGAAAGAGATGACGTCTAGATGGTAGCATATGTTGTTCTAGAACCTGAACATAGTCCATCCATCCATCCATTTTCTTCCGCTTATGCGGGGTCGGGTCGCGGGGGTAGCAGCCTAAGTAGGGAGGCCCAGACTTCCCTCTCCCCAGCCACTTGGAGCAGCTCCTCTGGGGGAAT
Organism: Garcialebias charrua; assembly: GCA_038048925.1. NCBI lineage: Eukaryota > Metazoa > Chordata > Actinopteri > Cyprinodontiformes > Rivulidae > Garcialebias > Garcialebias charrua. Next base: position 22,704 of record JBBPBX010028103.1, read on the forward strand.
CCCAAGGCGTTCCCAGGCCAGCCGAGAAACATAGTCCCTCCAGCGTGTCCTGGGTCTTCCTCTGGGTCTCCTCCCGGTGGGACATGCCCGGAACACCTCACCAGGGAGGCGTCCAGGAGGCATCCTAACCAGATGCCCGAGCCACCTCAACTGGCTCCTCTCGATGTGGAGAAGCAGCGGCTCTACTCCGAGTCCCTCCCGGATGACTGAGCTTCTCACCCTATCTCTAAGGGAGAGTCCAGACACCCTGCGGAGAAAACTCATTTCAGCCGCTTGTATCCGAGATCTCGTTCTTTCGGTCATAACCCAGAGCTCATGACCATAGATGAGGGTGGGAACGTAGATCGATCGGTAAATTGAGAGCTTTGCCTTTTGACTCAGCTCTCTCTTCACCACGACAGCACCCGCTTCACTGCGGACGCTGCACCTATCCGCCTATCGATCTCACGCTCCAGTTTTCCCTCATTCGTGAACAAGACCCCGATACTTAAACTCCTCCACTTGGGGCAGGACCTCCTCCCCGACCCGGAGAGGGCATGCTACCCTTTTCCGGCTCAAGACCATGGCCTCGGATTTGGAGGAACTGATCCTCATCCCGGCCGCATCACACTCGGCTGCAAACCGCTCCAGCGAAAGCTGTAGATCACGAACTGATGAAGCCAATAGGACCACATCATCTGCAAAAAACAGAGAAGCGATTCTAAGGCCACCAAAACGGATCCTCTCAACACCTTGGCTGCGCCTAGAAATTCTGTCCATAAAAGTTATGAACAGAATCGGTGACAAAGGGCAACCTTGGCGGAGTCCAACTCTCACCGGAAACGAGCCTGACTTACTGCCAGCGATGCGGACCAAGCTCTGACACCGGTCGTACAGGGACCTAACAGCCCATATCAAAGGGCCTGGTACCCCATACTCCCGGAGTACCCCCCACAGAACCCCCCGAGGGACGCGGTCGAATGCCTTCTCCAAGTCCACAAAGCACATGTAAACTGGTTGGGCAAACTCCCACGCACCCTCCAGGACCCTGCTGAGGGTGTAGAGCTGGTCCAGTGTTCCACGACCAGGACGAAAACCACACTGCTCCTCCTGAATCCGAGGTTCGACTATCCGACGGACCCTCCTCTCCAGAACCCCTGAATAGACCTTACCAGGGAGGCTTAAGAGTGTGATCCCCCTATAGTTGGAACACACCCTACGGTCCCCCTTTTTGAATAGGGGAACCACCACCCCAGTCTGCCAATCCAAGGGAACTGCCCCCGATGTCCACGCGATATTGCAGAGTCGCGTAAGCCAACACAACCCCACAACATCCAGAGCCCTAAGGAACTCAGGACGAATCTCATCCACCCCCGGAGCCCTGCCACCACGGAGCTTTTTAACCACCTTGGCGACCTCAGCACCAGAGATTGGAGAGCCCGACCCAAAATCCCCAGGCTCCGCTTCCTCAGTGGAAGACGTGCCAGTAGGATTGAGGAGGTCTTCGAAGTATTCCGCCCACCGACTCACAACATCCCGAGTTGAGGTCAACAGCACGCCATCCCCACCATAAATGGTGTTGGTCGCGTACCGCTTTCCCCCCCTGAGACGCCGGATGGTGGACCAGAATCGCCTCGAAGCCGTACGGAAGTCATTCTCCATGGCCTCTCCGAACTCCTCCCACGCCCGAGTTTTTGCCTCAGCAACCACCCGAGCCGCATGCCGCTTGGACTGCCGGTACCTATCTGCTGCTTCCGGGGTCCCACAGGCCAAAAAGGCCCAATAGGACTCCTTCTTCAGCTTGACAGCATCCCTCACCGCCGGTGTCCACCACCGGGTTCGAGGGTTGCCACCACGACAGGCACCAACAACCTTGCGGCCACAACTCCGATAAGCTGCCTCGACAATAGAGGCGCGGAACATGGCCCACTCGGGCTCAATGTCCCCCGCCTCCCTCGGAACGTGTTCAAAGCTCTCCCGGAGGTGGGAGTTAAAGCTCCGTCTTACGGGAGACTCTGCCAGACGTTCCCAGCAGACCCTCACAATACGTTTGGGCCTGCCAGGTCTGACCGGCATCCTCCCCCACCATCGGAGCCAACTCATCACCAGGTAGTGGTCAGTTGACAGCTCCGCCCCTCTCTTCACCCGAGTGTCCAAGACATGCGGCCGCAGATCAGATGAGACGACAACAAAGTCGATCATCGAGCTGCGACCTAGGGTGTCCTGGTGCCAAGAGCACATATGGACACCCTTATGCCTGAACATGGTGTTCGTTATGGACAATCCATGACGAGCACAGAAGTCCAACAACAGAACACCACTTGGGTTCAGATCAGGGGGGCCGTTCCTCCCAACCACACCCCTCCAGGTCTCACTGTTATTGCCCACGTGAGCGTTGAAGTCCCCCAGCCGAACAAGGGAGTCCCCAGGAGGCGCACCCTGAACATAGTTCTCTGCATTAATGGTGCCTTTCCAAACATGCAAGCTGCCCATGCCACCCCATACCATCAGTGATGCAGGCTTCTTGGGCTATCCTTGTCCTCTCTGGTCCGGATGACATGGCGTCTCAGTGTTCCATAAAGAACTTCAAATCGTGACTCATCTGACCACAGAACAGTCTTCCATTTTGCCACACTCCATTTTAAATTACCCCTGGCCCAGTGCAAACGTCTGAGCTTGTGGAGCTTGCTTAGAAATGGCTTCCTCTTTGCACTGTAGAGTTTCAGCTGGCAACGGCGGATGGCACGGTGGATTGTGTTCACTGACAATGCTTTCTGGAAGTATTCCTGAGCCCATTCTGTTATTTCCTTGACAGTGGCATTCCTGTTTGAGGTGCAGTGACGTTTAAGGGCCCGGAGATCACGAGCATCCAGTAGAGTTTTACGGCCTTGACCCTTACGCACAGCGATTGTTCCAGATTCTCTGAATCTTTTGATGATGTTATGCACGGTTGATGATGATAACTTAAAAGTCTTTGCTATTTTACGCTGGGTAACACCATTCTGGTATTGCTGCACTATCTTTCTGCAACAATGGTGGAATTGGTGATCCTCTTACCATCTTGGCTTCTGAGAGACACTGACACTCTGAGAAGCTCTTTTTATACCCAATCATGTTGTCAATTGACCTAATTAGTGTTAATTGGTCTTCCAGCTGTTCGTTATATGCTCAATTTCCTTTTTCCAGCCACTTATTGCTACTTGTCCCAACTTTTTTGGGATTTGTTGACACTGTGAAATTTTGAATCAACATATTTTTCCTTTAAAATGTTACATTTACTCAGATTAAACGTTTGATTTTTGATTTGATTGGGAGTGGTGGCGCAGAGGTTAAGAAGGTGCGCTTGTGATCGGAAGGTCGCCGGTTCAAGCCCCGGTACCGACAACATCAAAGATGTGGGTGGGATAAGTGAAGCGGTCACACCTGTCTCCACCCTCATCTGCCCCACTCTGGGCCCTTGAGCAAGGCCCTTAACCCACACCATCTGCTCCCCCGGGAACCCTAGATATCAGCTCTCTGCTCCACACAGAGGGCTGTGGTTGCTCGGTGGTCTGTGGTTGTGTCAGGAAGGGCATCCGGCGTAAAAACAACTGCCAAATCTTCATGCGACTAGATCGCTGTGGTGACCCCTAACGCAGGGAAAAAGCCGAAAGAAGAAAAAAAAAAAAAAAAAAAAAAAAAAAACGTTTGATCTGTCATCTATTTTCTATTACGAATAAAATATTGACATTTGCCATCTCCACATCGTTGCATTCAGTTTTTATTCACAATTTGTTTAGTGTCCCAACTTTTTTGGAATCTGGTTTGTAGACTAAGAAGAGGGATGTAGTTTCCTGCATAAAAGTCACTCTCACTAAAACCAACTTGTTAAGATTTTATCAACATACATTCAGCCCATTTTAAAACCCAAAGCAGAAATATTTCAGATTACCGTTTTTCTAGGAATCTAATCTAAACAGTCAGTGTCACAAAAACAGAACTAGGTTAATTTAATACCAGTCATACTTGTACCACTAAGTCAATAGTAATATTTTTCAACTATGCTATCCTAAGCATAAATAATAAAAAGGTAATGCACATTAAATGTCTTAATTTTCACAATGACAGTTGCTGAATTGCAAGCAAGTCTTGGGCTGCAAGTTGAGAACCAACCTTTGGGAAACCTGACAAAGGCAACAGGAAACACCGTCTCAGTCACACAAGTTTATCATGCGTCATTATTTTTTCAGAAATGTGCTGTTTGGTCAAAAGGAATGAAACTGTTGAACAGGTGTTGGAGGGGGGAGATAATTCAGACAGTGCTTGAGGTCAAAAGGATCATTATGAACCGGTTACCTGCTGCGTACAGACATCTGCAAAAGAAAACCTTGGGAGAAAAGGAAATAAAAAAAACACAAAAGGGAACAGTGTCTGAATGAGGTTTCCCTGTATGGCAGGGGTGTCAAAGTCAAATACACAGAGGGCCAAAAAAACAAATTTGCTACAAGCCAAGGGCCGGACTGGTTCAATATTTATTATAAGGGGGTGATATAAGATTTTTCTCTTCTTTCTGCACTCTTTTCATTCATTGTTTTCTTTTTGATTAACTTGTTTTATTTCGTCTCTTTTAAATGAATGAATAAATTAATTAAATTAAAATCTGCTAAGTTCTTGGCATAAATCAACACAGACATGTTCCTGCTTTTAGTATTTTACATTATTTTATAATATAGTTATTTATAACAAATATATTATAAATAACCCTGATGCATGCTCAATATTACAGTATATTATACATTAAAGGTGCTATGTGTAACTTTCTGTAGAGCGCAGAACTTAGAAATATTTTCAACAGGCAAAGCATTCTGATCCCTCCCCCTCAGAGCCTTATATGGCTCTGCTCCACCTTGCTCTGCTGAAATTCAAATTCAAGCTCTGTTTTTTATTGGCTGATTCAAATTCAAGCTCTGTTTTTATTGGCTGGTTACAAACTCTGTTTTTATTGGCTGGTTAACGGCGGGTCACTCTGTGTTTTTAGTGTTTTTATAAATGCTGATAGAGAAGCAAGGGGACTATAGTTTTTTTCAGAGATTACTTTGTCTAACATCAGTCTGTCAGTAGATAGTGACAGAGTGAAGAAATGTGTTAAAAATGTATTGTTAGAAAAGTTACAGACTGCATTACAAAGTTACATACAGTAGTGCAGCTTTAATAATAATAAAAAACTCCACTAGATAATTACTAGAATAAATATTTCATAATAATGGTGTGGAGAGGATGGCTATAAGGGGAGAAGGGAGGCCATCACCCAAAAAAAATTTATTATTATTATTATTTTTTTTTTCAAATCATCCAGGGGGCCATAAATAATGAGTCCGCGGGCCGGATCTGGCCCGCGGGCCGCCACTTTGACATATGTGCTGTATGGGATACTTTGTCTTTGTCTAAGCAAAGGACCGAGTTTCCAAGTTTTCATGACATCGCAGAGGACAATCCCAGCCAAACGGCAAGTTGAGACAGATAAATGAGGCTGTGACACAAAAAAAACTTGACACACAGGTGGATCAGAACAATACACAGAGGAAGAGGAAAGGCGAGGCAGCTGTCTGTTTATGTTCACTTAAGCCCAAATGCATCACTATTTATAGAACAAAACTCAACAGATTCCCTCATTCAAAAGCCTCAATACTGTACACACAATGAAAGAAGGTCATAACTTGCTTAGATCAGTAAATTGACAAGACTACACTACAAAATTAAATTCTCACAGTTTCACAGTACACAAAAGTGTAAAAGTATAAGCTAAATATCAATATTTAAAACCCAAATGCCTGTAAGTGGCAAGTAAAAGAATATCTTGAAAATTTGTATAATTTTGCAGCACTTTGATACAGAAAATGAAAATACCTTTGCATGAGTGCTGTCAGGGTAAAGTGACATGCATTCTGTATTGAGGATATATATGCAGGAAAACACCACTCATTGTATATTGATAGTGTAGGAAATAAAAAGACCATTATGGCTGCAAACCAGACCACTATGAACAATTCAAAACACAAGGCCAACAAGGCCTACTATAGAGCTGGTAAATCATACTACCGTAATAATGAAGCAACATCTGCAATTTTCGATTGACACCAAACTTGGCAGCAACAAATCTATTATCCATTAGAGGGTTGGGCTGTCCCCATTGGATAATGGTAGGGGAAACGCTGGACATAAAAATAAGATTTGAGGCAGAAAATGGTGGAGCAAAGTCAGAGTTTGCCAACATGAATGTGGTGAAAGCCAGTTGTAACACATACTGTCTACTAGCCCAGTGTTTTTCAACCTTTTTTGAGCCAAGGCACAGTGTTTTCATTGAAAAAATCCCGAGGCACACCACAAAGCAAAATTGTAAACAAAGATACACTGTATCCGCCTATATTAAATATATACCTGGTAGTCATTCTTATCAAAGTGTCTTGAATAGGAATGAAATGAACACTAAATATATTTTTATCATGTTTTATATTTCTTATTTCAAATTGCACTTAACATGAAATTGAAGGCATGTTAACATGCCTTCAAATAAACCTGAACAGTGCCACAACAATGTGTTCTTAAAATTAAAGAGGATGAAATTGCACTTAACATGCCTTCAAATAAACCTGAACAGTGCCACAACAATGTGGTCTTAAAATTAAAGAGGATGAAATTGCACTTAACATGCCTTCAAATAAACCTGAACAGTGCCACAACAATGTGGTCTTAAAATTAAAGAGGATGAAATTGCACTTAACATGCCTTCAAATACACCTGAACAGTGCCACAACAATGTGTTCTTAAAATTAAAGAGGATGAAATTGCACTTAACATGCCTTCAAATACACCTGAACAGTGCCACAACAATGTGGTCTTAAAATTAAAGAGGATGAAATTGCACTTAACATGCCTTCAAATACACCTGAACAGTGCCACACCAATGTGGTCTTAAAATTAAAGAGGATGAAATTGCACTTAACATGCCTTCAAATACACCTGAACAGTGCCACAACAATGTGGTCTTAAAATTAAAGAGGATGAAATTGCACTTAACATGCCTTCAAATACACCTGAACAGTGCCACAACAATGTGGTCTTAAAATTAAAGAGGATGAAATTGCACTTAACATGCCTTCAAATACACCTGAACAGTGCCACAACAATGTGGTCTTAAAATTAAAGAGGATGAAATTGCACTTAACATGCCTTCAAATACACTTGAATAGTGCCAAAACAATGTGTTCTTAAAATTAAAGAGGATGAAATTGCACTTAACATTCCTTCAAATACACCTGAACAGTGCCACACCAATGTGGTCTTAAAATTAAAGAGGATGAAATTGCACTTAACATTCCTTCAAATACACCTGAACAGTGCTACCATTCTCTCTACATTTTACTCACTTGAAACCTGAGCCTGTTTGGATGAACACAAAGCTCACGTTCACAGTTTCTGCCTTCTTCTGATTTCCACTTGGGCCTTCATCTGGGTCAGAATTTTGTCCAGGGACCAGACCGGATTTAGTATTTTTTCTTTTGAAAAAGTTTTCCATCGCTGTTTGTTTGAGAAGATCCTCACTGTTGGTTTGTTTTGCTCACTGCTCACATCACGTTCATGTGCCGCTACTTCTCTTGTTTTAATGTGCGACGCTATGCTCCAGACTGCCACCTATCGCTCGGTAAGGAAATTACACCAGTTAATAAAAATTTCATAATTTACTAATTTTACACGGCACACCAGACGATCTCTCGCGGCACACTGGTGTTCCACGGCACACTGGTTGAAAAACACTGTACTAGCCACTCTGTATTTGTCCAGGTCTTTTTCCTGTCCTCTCCATATAGCTGGTTGAGGCAGATAGATGAGTATCCTGAGCTCGGTTTTGCAGGATGTTTCTTAATGTTAACAGGGAGTTGTTCCTTTTCACTGCTGCTCATGTGCGTGCTCAGTCAGCAGTCTGTTTGTTTACCGGTACTCAGATAACTTTTACAAGTACAGCATAGTCATCCCATCAGTGTCAAAAGAATAGGAGAAAAAAATGGCATAAATGGCTCAAAGCTCCAGGCATCCCCTTCCTGCTGCTTGCACAGCTGTGCTTGTTGTATGTGCATGTTCATGATTCAGCTATCAGCTGAGACCGGCCCTCTGCACACCGCTTCCGCTACAGCATATTCTGTATTTGACAATTGGTGGCTTTTACTTCTTCTAAATAGAAGCTGTAATTACAAAACAGCAGGAACCATATGGAACACACACAATGAGGGGACACAATGTCACACTACTTCTTAAAATGTGTGCAGAAAAGTCCTTGTCTCAGATTTGTAAAGTGAAATCACATTTTTCCACTTGCCTCTTGTCATTTTGCTTCACGTGTAAACACACTCAGACAGGTGTTAGCCAAGCCCATGTGTACAACCCTAATATCGAAAACAGAATATTGTTTAAAATGTAAGTAAAAACAGAATGCAGTAATTAAAATTTTCAAAAGGTATTTCTGCATGGGCGATTACCTTTCAGCTGGCAACAAGTTCTTAAAGGTCCACTGACATCATCTTACAAATTTGCATGAAAAGATAGAAGATATATATCTTGTATCATTCAACTATGTTCGTTTTTGCAAACAAAATGATAAATTAATGAAAATTCCTTTCAAACTGAGTTTAAAACTAAAAACCGCTTTTCTCTCTGAAAAATCTGACTACACAAGCGAATGCAACATTTGTGACGTAGGGAGCAGGACCGTCTGCGTCTGCCATTAACGCATATTCATTTCTCAGCCAGATCGCCTTTTTTTTTTTGTATAACTTGAAAAATGCCGGTTTTGTTGCATTTGGGTGTTCTAATATCATCAGTGAACAAGTGAGCCTTTTCACTTTCCCAAAAGATGTAAGACCTTCGTCAAAAATGGAATAAATAAAGCTGCCCCCCTCGGACTGAGCTCCCTGCTTCCTGAACAGGTAAGAGTCAAATACATACAGGTGCAGACCTAAATTAGAACCTGCTGTTTCTGCTCATCTAACTTCCTGCTTCCCAAACTGAAGACAAATAGCTCAAATCTTAACTTAGATTGATAATTTTGTTGTTTTATTTCTTGTTCGCCATGAATATTTATATGGGGCATTCTAAAGACTTCTCCTCGCAACGTCACATATGTTGCATTTGCGTGTGTAGTTGGAATTTTCAGAGAGAAAAGCGGTTTTTAATTTTAAACTCAGTTTGAAAGGAATTTTCATTAATTTATCATTTTGTTTGCAAAAACGAACATAGTTGAATGATACAATACAGTATATATATATATCTTTTATCATTTCATGCAAATTTGTAAGATGATGTCAGTGGACCTTTAAACCCCAACTGGTGCAATGAGTTGCTTCTCATTCCTTAAACAGCCATGTCAAAAGACATCACATGATCGTGGAAAAGATGTCAGTCTGTTTGAGAAGGGTCAGATCATTGTCATCAAGCAGAGAAAACATATACAGTATTTTCTGGTGTATAGGTCGCACTCGAGTATAGGTCGCACCATCCAATTATTGCCAAAGAATTGGGAAAAATCCATATACTGTACAGTATAGGTCGCACCTGAGTATAGGTCGCACCTACGTCAAAATGTGGACCGTGTTTAGCTCTGCTGCAAATGTCTCTTCCACAGGAGCGCACAGCAAGGCTTTTAAGAAGATTAACACTTAAAAACAATTAATTGTTTGATAAAAAATTATAGCAAATATGTGTCTGAGCTGAACTTTTCTTTAATAAATGAATAATTTTAGCAGGATAAACACCTAAAAATATACATTTGTTAGCTGACATTATTGTAAGAGTGTGTCTCAGTTTAATTTTTGTTAATAAATGATTACAAATCAGCTTATTTTATTTAAAAAAAACATAGGTCACACCTGAGTTCGCAGGCCATGAAAAATGATAAAAAGGTGCGACCTATACACCGGAAATACGGTACTGTACAGAGATTGCAGAAACTACTAAAAATGGGTTAAGAACTGTCCAACGCATTATTAAAAACAGGAAGGATAGTTAGCACCCATCATCTTTGAGGAAGAAATATGTCTGGAAAAAAATCCTGAATGATCGTGATGGGCGATCACGTTTGGTGATATCAAATGGAAGAAAAACAACAGTAGCACTCAGGGCTTTAATAGTGAAAGTAAGAGCATTTCCACACTCACAATGTGAAGGGAACTCAAGGGATTGGGACTGAACCGCTGTAGCCTTAAGAAAACCACTAACTAGTGAGGCTAACTGGAACAAAAGGCTTCAATTTGCTAGGGAGCATAAAGATTGGACTCTGAAGCAATGGAAGAAGGTCATGTGGTCTGATGAGTCCAGATTTATCGTGTTCCAGAATGATGGGTGCATCAGGGTAAGAAGAGAGGCAGGTGACATGATGCACCCATCATGTCTAGTGCCTAGTCATCAATGCAAAATCTTGGTGAAAAATTAATGCAAAACTGGATGGAAATAGATCTTGTGACATTGCAGAAGCTTATCGAAACAAGGTCACAGAGAATGCATACCATAATCAAAGCTAAAGGCGGTCCAAAGAAATAGTGTGTGACCTTGTTTTTTGGTGGCAACCTTTTTTTTTGGCCAGGTAGTGTAAGAAAGAGCTGGAAAATCTTTCCACAACCAATAATGTTAATTGTTAACAAGTCAATAAGAGTGCTGGGTATAAAAAGAGAATTTTATAGTGGTTGAATCTCTTAGATATAAAGATGGATAATATTTAATACATTTTCTGGCTAACTGGTTTAGAATAATCAAAGTTCATGCTCAATAATCCAAATAACAAAAATCCTACAAAGTTAAGTCAGGTCCTCCGGACGGTTTCTTTTATCGTCCTTGACCCAAAGGACTTCATCAGTCTGAAGAGCCACAACAAACTCAGTCCGATAAGTGGCTTACTCACATAAACAAACACTGGTTGGACCACTAAGTGAGTAAGCCACTTGTGGGACGTGTTTGTTGTGGCTCCTTGAACTGATGAGAGTCCTTTGGCTCAAGGACGAAAGGTTTCTACAAAAAAAAGAAACCGTCCAGAGGATCTGACTTAACTTTAGAATAATGTTCCTCAACAGAAAAATGGGAAGACTTTGAATAACTCATCATCTAGAGTTTCATATCATCAAAACAAATTCAGGATCCTGGAAAAATCTATGTGCCAAAGGACAAGACCAAAAGTCACTGGATGTTGGTAAACTTCAGGCCTTAAAGGTGCAGTCTGTAAGTTTTCTAAAAATATATTTCTAACATATTTCCTCACTCTGTCACTATCTCCTGACAGACTGATGTTAGACAAAGTAATCTTTGAAAAAACTATAGTCCCCTTGCTTCTCCAGGTGTTACTAAAAGCATTTCTAAAAACCCACAGTGACCCGCCGTTAACCAGCCAATAAAAACAGAGTTTTTAACCAGCCAATAAAAACAGAGCTTCTCACGCCCCTAACCCACGCCCCCGCCTGTCCCAGCCCCAGCGGCCGCGCACGTTCTCGTTCAAAGGATTGCAAAGCGATGCAAAACTGTTTTGTATGTGACACAAATGTATTAAATTCCCCTTCTTCATCCCTGATCTGGACTTTTCTTTTGATTTTTTTTGCCAAAAGTCAAGTACAGGTATTCCCCGATTTACGAGCGAGATCCGTCACAAGGAGGCGCTCGTAAACCGGAAATCTCGTAATTTGGAACGGCCGCCATTTCTCTCGTAAACCCGGAAGTCCGCTCGTAAATTTCGCCAGCGCACCTAAAAACACTCTATTTTCATCTAAAAACTACTTTTGAGTGCATAAAAATGATCGGAAACGTGTGTTTATATGCTTAACTTGCTAACTGTAGTGAAAAAACACATGAAAACTCAGTATTTTTTTCGTTTTTTCCAAAAATTCAACCCGGAAGTCCGCTCGTAAATTTCGCCAGCGCACCTAAAAACACTCTATTTTCATCTAAAAACTACTTTTGAGTGCATAAAAATGATCGGAAACGTGTGTTTATATGCTTAACTTGCTAACTGTAGTGAAAAAACACATGAAAACTCAGTATTTTTTTCGTTTTTTCCAAAAATTCAACCCGGAAGTCCGCTCGTAAATTTCGCCAGCGCACCTAAAAACACTCTATTTTCATCTAAAAACTACTTTTGAGTGCATAAAAATGATCGGAAACGTGTGTTTATATGCTTAACTTGCTAACTGTAGTGAAAAAACACATGAAAACTCAGTATTTTTTTCGTTTTTTCCAAAAATTCGCAGCTCGTAAGTCTGGGACCTCGCAGATCAGAGCGCTCGTAATTCGGGGACTACCTGTAATCGCTTCCTCCTCTGCTGACTCCATGACTGAAGCAATGAGGAAATGAATGAATTTGTCACGAGTGAATTAAACTTGGGTTCAACGTGGTTGCGCGAGGCTCTGCAGATTTCCTGGTGTTCTGGTGTGCTGGACCAGCGCTCCATGTTTTTATTTTATTTTTTAGAATGTTTTATTAACATATAAACACAAAAGATCGCAGCGGCTGAGACAGGACATGCAGTGGAGGCGGAGCTGAATTTCAGCGAGAGCAATGGGGAGCATAGCCATATATGGCTCTGAGGGGGAGGGACCAGAATGCTTTCCCTGTTGAAAAATTTTCTCTGTCCTGCGTTCTACAGAAACTTACAGACTGCAGCTTTAAGGTGAGACTGCATTAAAAACAAGTCTGGTTCTGGTATGGACGTCAATGCAAAGGCTCGGGAACACTTTTGCAAAACACTGTCTGTAAACTAAGTTTGCCATACCATCAACAAATGCCGGTTAAAGCTCGTGCAAAGAGGATGTGAACAGTATTCAGAAACACAGTTGTCTTCTCTGGGCCAAAGCTCATTTAAAATGGGCCGAGGCAAAGTAGGAAATTCAAAAAACAAACAAAAAAACAAACAACAACTGGACTTCTATTGTTTACTTTAAATTGTTTTGCTTCCCATGCATGAGGCTTTTTCAACTGAAATACCGGTATGTCTCGAGTGTCTTAAGTCTGAAGCTTTTTATAAATGCATGAGAGTCAATTGATTGACATGCAGGTTAAATCAAAATCCCACCGACCTCCCAATAGACAGTCGTTAGGTTCGATGTTCACCTGGCTCACTATAGATGTACTGTATTTTGGTTACATGCATGAAGGTGTAAATTAGAGGCTGGGTATCAGGCATTGTAGGTTTTAGAAAATGGAAATCTAAGACACATCTTGAAAGGTGCCATTGATGAAAAAAAAAAAGTTTTAAAACATATGCTCCCATAGATTTTCAGTGAAGGCTTAAAGTCCAGACATCTCACTAACTGAAAACATTTAGTGCATGGCAAAACAAAAAAATACAAGCAAAGACAACCCAGTACTGTTTCACAACTAGAACACTGCATCAGACAAGAATGGGTCAGCATCCCCCTCCAAAAACTACAACTGGTCTCCTCAGTTCCTGTACATTTAGTCTGTTGTTAAAACATTGTCCTGTCTCAACGTTTTTAAGATGTGTTACTAAATTAAGATTCAAAATTAAATTGTTTTTTCTAAAGAAAGAAAACTATTTCTTGTTTTAAATATTTGATATGTTCACTAGGTTTCTACTAAATTACCATATAGGGTTATGACATTTACAAATCTTTACATTTGGCATTTATTTAATTTTTCACACAATGTTCTAACTTTTGGGGAATTTAGGTTGTACAACACATTTTTCAACCGACTGCCAGCAACATTATGAACACACCTTATTTGATCTTCATCAAACGGATTATTATTTTGTGCTGCTGTTCGATGTTATGTTTTTATGCTAGTAGTGCTTAGTGTATTTTTTGTTTGTTTTTCTTAATTAATATCTTAGATGGTATTACCGTTTTATTTTACATTTTATTGTTGGATGTAACTGGGACCCTGTGTACATAATTTGACTCTGACTCTCTGATTTTATTATTACAAGAACAAACTTTTTAAGCATTACGGACTGCTACTATTTCTAATAGTTACAGGGTTGTTAACTGGCTTTATGAAATAAATATAAAGCTGGTATGAATGCAGAAAGTTACTGTGGCAACTGATCAAAAGCCAAATTGATAATTGCAGAGAAAAAACTGACTAAAATGCTTAAAA
>JBBPBX010028104.1:0-36809 GCA_038048925.1 Garcialebias charrua
TATTTATATATATATATGTACATACATATATATATATACTGTGTATATATATACTGTATATATATATATGTACATACATATATATATATACTGTGTATATATATACTGTATATATATATATATATATTTCAACTTTCATCATTTTGTAAACCGCCCCCCTAGCTTGTAGATTGTAGTTATCATTCACGAGAGTTTGTACCGGTATATATTTTTGTTTATGTAGTGTTCTGTAGTTCTGTTTGTTTTAATAAAAAAATTAAATTAAAAAAAGCAGTCAGTTTCCGGCAGTTTCCACCAGTTTCCGGCAGCAGTCAGTTGTCGGCAGTGTTGCCATGTGTTGGTTAGCTTCGGTTGCTCCGGTTGAGAACCGTGTCCGCTCAGAGGTTGCTGTGCACGGATACATGAGATGTAGATGAACGGCGGTTGTGCCTAGGAACTGATGGGCGAATGAAAAAGACGCTGTTGACCGCGTGAAGCAGCGGACCGGAGTAGCAACAAGCTAACATGCTAATACAGTAACAGGTCTTGCTGTAGCATGAACGGGTGGATGCTAAGGCCCCACCGGGGACACGGAGCCGGTGGCCGGGAGCTCGCATCAATGTCCGCCTGGCAGTTCAGATGTTGGATGGACACCGATCTATCATGCTAAAACGCAGAGAAAAAGAAACAGCTGCAGTAGCCTTTTGGAGAGGCTAAGATGCTAACGGGCGGAGCTAATTGCGGAGCTAAGATGCTAACGAGGCGCAGCCTTTTAAATGGATGGACACCACGGACAAACAGTGCAATAAGTTATTCACTCTTTTTCCCTTCATTATGTATGGAGTTAACATGCTAACAGTCCTTCTTGTAAACAGTTTGGACCGCGTGGAGCAGCACAAAGCTGCAGAGCTGGACGTGCAAGGAGCTAACATGCTAAAAGACTGAGACAGGCTTGACCAGCTCAAAGTAAGACATTTTATTTTTTTATTTACTGTAATTGTCTCTAAATTGTCTCTAAATGTACTGTATGTGTTTTTTGATATTTATGTAGGGTACTATGTTAGGATAGGCGAAGTGAACTACATTACAGTACAGTAATAGGCCTTAGAACACACATTGACACACAGAGCACTTAATGGTTTATTGGCCATATTAAGAAAGCAAGGACACATTGCCTATGGATTGCCATACACTACTACACCACAGTGTAACACCATGGAGCCTAATTGTGGCGGGCAGTACATGTACTATGGCCTAGAGAAGGGGATCTGTCGTTATTTACGTCAGCAATGATGTGCAGATTACTGTAAACATTGATGGTGTCCCACTTTTCAAAAGTAGTGGTGTCCAATTCTGGCCAATACTAGTGAAGTGTGGTAATTGGCCAAATAAGATGAGTGCCACAAAAACCAAACAGGCAATGAGGGATAAAATTAACCCTGGGGGTGACTGGATGACATCCCATTAATAAAGATAAAAAGTACTTCTGGTAAGTTTTGATACATTTAAAATGAAATGTATATCTTAATCCAAATATTGTTGAAATGTGTTTTTTTCTCTCTCTCCTCACTTAAGCCAAACGTTGTGAGTGTGAGAATTACAACCCGACTAGTCAGGCAGAGGAGGATAAGGAGGACCAGGACATGGTGACTAAATTCAAAAGGAGTCGCACTAAAAAAGTAGCTCCGGAGTTTTTTTTAAAAGCGGTATGTTTGTCATTCTCAAGTGATTTATACATATGTAATCTGCTGACAAAAATTGGGCTAAAACTTTTTTCACATCAATGTTTGTGAACATTTTTTGCAAGATTAACATCTTCTGATGCGTGTCAGAGGTAATGGTTTTCTGTAGATTTTTTCATTCCGCTTTCAAAAGTAATGAACTTATAAGTAAGCCCTTTTATTAAAAATGGGCATGCTTATTTTTCTTTAAATCACCTGTGTAGGTGTCCAGCTGCCAAAATATCCAACGCCTCCACAGAACTACTGAACAAAGCTAGTGAGTACTTACGAGGTCACTTTTTGAGTTTGTTTTTTATTATTATTTTTTATTGCTCCACCCATCCAGTCCTTTAGAGCTGACCAAGAGGGTATCTGTCCGCCCTCTAAAATACCAACACAATTCTGACTGCTCAGATACAGATGAGACTCAGATTCTGACTCAAGCCAAGGTGACATCAATTTTCTTTTATCTATTTAGAGTTCGGTATCATACAAATATACTGACAGTTCTCTCTTTATCATTGCATACACAGAAGCCAAAAGCTCTCACTGGGAAGGACCCTGCAGAGGAATTCCTCGCCATGTACAGTGATACTCCGCCTTCAGACCTTCAACATGAGGAAAGTCAGACAGTGATTGAATTAAAGCGGCAGATCCAGGAACTGAAAGACGAGAATGCTAAACTGAGGGAGTTGGTTTTTCAAGGTATCACTTCACTCATTTAACAATTACACAGTCAATAAAATTCAAATAATTTAATCTGTTTTTACAAAACTGAACTTTGTAATAAAGAACATTTTTTATCTAATTGGTACAGATCTGCCTGAACTCCTAAAGTCTATGAAGACTGTAATTAATCTAGCTGAACATCCTAAGAGGTACAGTTCAGAACTGAACACACCACAACTGCCACCTCAAAGTTCTCTGCAGTCCAGGCCTGGTCCATCATCTGCAGATTCACTGCCGTTCCTCTCCAGACCTACACCCTCAAGCTCCCCATGTGAGTCGGTCATTCCATCAACAAGGGATACCCTGTCATCTAAGGTGATTGGTTAATAAAGAATGAATAAAAACATTCATCACTATACAGTATCCTAAATGCACCTTTTGCATGTCTCCATTAAACAGGTGGAGATCCATCCTGGGACTGGAGTGACGGTCGAGAAACTGGCTTGGGCCTATGCTACCAATGCAAACTCGGCTACAGTTTTTGTGAGGCATCTGCTCACAGCAGTCTTTCCTGCGGAGACTCTGCTGGTCAGCAATCTTCGAGGGGGGAAACGAGGCCGAGGAGATGCTCGTCTACCTCTGGACAAAAAAACTGGATGCTATCTACAGTAAGTTTTCAGACTTTTATTGTGTCAGAGTGTGACTACAGTACACATTAACAGTTTGGTGTACTGTGTCTGGTTCATTAAGGCCCAGGTATAGCTCTGCTTTTGGCCGAACGCCGCTCCCTTCGCGCGCGTTCACTGGCACAGCTCTGCGTTCTTTCTCGCGTTCATTCTCGCGTTTTAGCTCAAAATTCTTGACGTAATTTGAGAAGCCACAGCGCAGAAACATTCGCTGATTGATCATTTGCTGACACGCCTACTGAATTGATTGACAGGTCGGGGGGAGAAAAAAAAGGCGAGCAGGCTGCTTCAGCGCAGCGGTGTTTTGTGTTTATATCTTATTAAAAAGTTATAAATAAAAAAAAAACAGGGAGCGCTGGTCCTGCAGCCCACAGCACACCAGGAAATCTGCAGAACCTCACACAGCTACGTAGGACCCAAGTTTAATTCGCTCATGACAAATTCATTCATTTCCTCATCATTTCAGTCATGGAGTCAGCGGAGGAGGAAGCGATTACTTGACTTTTGGCAAAAAAAACAAAAGAAAAGTCCAGATCAGGGACGAAGAAGAGGAATTTAATACATTTGTGTCACATCCAAAACAGTCCGTCGCCGGGCAGTTTATTGTGCGACAACGCGCCACGCGTACGCAGTCGTAAAATTTGAGCTTTGCGCGTTCGTGCCCTGCGGGGCTACGCTTGTGCCTCGCACTCGAACTGCGTCGAGCGCCGTACGGCCGAATGCCGAGCTATACCTGGGCCTTGACTTTATGAAATGGATTTCTTAGTAGATCTAAAAAAGCTAAGTCTGGTCCTCTGGACATTCAAAAAATAAAACAAAACAAAGCACACAAAAAATAGTAGAAACGTTTCGTCTTTCGTCCGAAAGACTTCCTCAGTCTGAGTTGCTGTATTCAGCTCAGTCTTATAAATAGCACCCTCTCACAGTGGATCAACCAGTTGGCTGATCCACTGTGAGAGGGTGCTATTTATAAGACTGAGTGAGCTGAATACAGCAACTCAGACTGAGGAAGTCTTTCGGACGAAAGACGAAACGTTTCTACATTTTTTTTTTTGCTTTGTTTTGTTTTGTTTTTTGAATGTCCAGAGGACCAGACTTAGCTTTTTTAGATTTTTCTACCTGGATTATTGAGCATGCATCAGGGTATTTCTTAGTAGACATATAGAGTGATATAAAATGTTTTAACCCCCACACCTTGATGTAAATAACCTTCTAATGTTGATTTTTCTTGGTTTCTTTCAAATTAACAATTGTACTGATATTCTTTTTCCATGTCCCTTTTGTGTTCATACGTAGGTGCAACTCTTGAGCGGTGGCCTGGGACACAGCCCTCCAGCATTGGAAGCACGATCAATGGAAAGATCACAGAGCTTCGCGCTAAAAGTAAAAATGTCTAATTGAGATTAAATACATTGTTCTATGAATTTGTTAGTGTGAAGTGTTGACAGTTTTTAGCTATTTAACACTAGGAATACCAAACATATGTACTTGTACATATTTTACATATAGCTCCCATGGGAGACTGTAAAATGACAGATTGAGGAATTTGCATTCAATTAGGTTTGTGTGACCCCCTGGGGCTGAAGTCTTTTGTGTGCTCAAAACATCCCCCCAGTAGCATAAACAAAACATCTCCCCCATATTCCAACAACAACATTCCTTCTGTAGGTTGAAAGTGCAGCTTTTTACAACACAGACCAAACTTTTGGAGATGTTGATGACTCTTTGCAAATGTCAACGCTAGAAACTTCAGTTTATTTTATAGATACTGTATACGTTTTATACTTTTTATACTACTATGCAAAAACTCAGGACAGTATTACACTTTTATTATTTCATTTTATGCTTATGTTCATTGGGTGTTTGGTGTTTTAGGGGTGTTTGGTGTTTCAGTGTTGGTGTAAATTTTCATACTTTTATACTATTATGAAAAAACTCAGGACAGTGTTACACTTTTTTACTATTTTACTATTTTATGCTTATGTTTATTAAATGTTTTAGTGTTTAGTGTTTAGATGGTTACTGTTGCACCGAGGGACTGAGAGAAACGCAATTTCGGTCCTGTGTATGTCCTGTACATATTGCAGTTCTGACAATAAAGTTGACTTTGACTGCCTCTAAGCGAGCAGGTCCCCGGTTCAAATCCTGGTCCGGGGGCCTTTCTGGGTGGAGTTTGCATGTTCTCTCCGTGCATGCGTGGGTTTTCTCCGGGTGCTCCGGTTTCCTCCCACAGTCCAAAAACATGCATGTTAGGCTGATTGTTAACTCTAAATTGACCCTAGGTGTGAGTGAGACAGGTCCCTCTTGTAAATGAGTCCCCGTGGCTCAACGAGTCCAGCCTGTATAAATAAAGGTTGAATGAATGAATGAACAAACTGATATGGAGAGAACACAAATTCTGTAAGAATAAAAATACTAAATCTATTACAGTACTGTACAAAGTCAGAGACCCATTGAATGATAAAGCTCTGTATTTGTTGTATAACACAATCATTTTTCCACACTCAAAAGTATGAATGTTTACATGAAAACTGGAGTGAAACAACTTTATTCAATTTTATTTCACTCAGCATGTAGCTTGCAGATAGGCAGATAGGCAGCCGTGGCATAGTGGTAATGGCACTCGTCCACCGATCGGAAGGTTGGAGGTTCGAATCCCGTTTCCCCACACCATGTGTCGTTGTGTCCCTGGGCAAGACACTTAACCCCGAGTTTCTCCCGGTAGGACTGGATGGCGCCTTGCATGGCAGTCTGCCGCTACCGGTGTATGAATGTGTGTATGAATGGTTGGATGGTTGGTATTGTAAAGCGCTTTGGGGCCCCTCATAGGGGGCTGGAAAGCGCTATATAAATAAGCTCCATTTACCATTTGTCCTTCGTCCAGGAAGGACAAAGATGCCTTCCTGACAAAACCGCCGTTCACATAAAGCGCATGTGTCTCCGCGGAGAAACTTATGAACCGACACGGTCCATAGCAGGGTTTCCAGGCCGAAGGCCTGTAAGTCGATGTCCTCGTAAGTCGGGGACCACCTGTACAATCCCGCCGCCTTCAGATAAAAGTGACCAATGCAATCCCGCCTTGACCATGGAATAGGTGATATTTAGTATTTTTATTCTTACAGAATTTGTGTTCTCTCCATATCAGTTTGTTCATTCATTCATTCAACCTTTATTTATACAGGCTGGACTCGTTGAGCCACGGGGACTCATTTACAAGAGGGACCTGTCTCACTCACACCTAGGGTCAATTTAGAGTTAACAATCAGCCTAACATGCATGTTTTTGGACTGTGGGAGGAAACCGGAGCACCCGGAGAAAACCCACGCATGCACGGAGAGAACATGCAAACTCCACCCAGAAAGGCCCCCGGACCAGGATTTGAACCGGGGACCTGCTCGCTTAGAGGCAGTCAAAGTCAACTTTATTGTCAGAACTGCAATATGTACAGGACATACACAGGACCGAAATTGCGTTTCTCTCAGTCCCTCGGTGCAACAGTAACAATCTAAACACTAAACACTAAAACATTTAATAAACATAAGCATAAAATAGTAAAATAGTAAAAAAGTGTAACACTGTCCTGAGTTTTTTCATAATAGTATAAAAGTATGAAAATTTACACCAACACTGAAACACCAAACACCCCTAAAACACCAAACACCCAATGAACATAAGCATAAAATGAAATAATAAAAGTGTAATACTGTCCTGAGTTTTTGCATAGTAGTATAAAAAGTATAAAACGTATACAGTATCTATAAAATAAACTGAAGTTTCTAGCGTTGACATTTGCAAAGAGTCATCAACATCTCCAAAAGTTTGGTCTGTGTTGTAAAAAGCTGCACTTTCAACCTACAGAAGGAATGTTGTTGTTGGAATATGGGGGAGATGTTTTGTTTATGCTACTGGGGGGATGTTTTGAGCACACAAAAGACTTCAGCCCCAGGGGGTCACACAAACCTAATTGAATGCAAATCCCTCAATCTGTAATTTGACAGACTGTGGTAAGTGTAGTACTCATCTGAATATTCTGGTATTCCTAGTGTTAAAAGGCTTAAAATTTTCATCCCGTTTACCATGTTAGTTACCATGTTACCATTATAAGTTCAAATAAAAATTTGTCAATTTCTAAAGTGACTCGTGTTTATTATGTAAACTTGATAGTAACTGCATGAAACCATAGGAATAGGTAATTTTTTAATGTTATGCAATTCTCATAAGCTGACATGTCATTTATGCATATAAATGTAATGGTTCATACTCATATACGTTTTTTATAAATACTTTTTGTTGGTAGCCATTAACAAAAAAAATTAAAGACATCAATTTCCTTTAAAAAAAGTACTTTCAATACAAAAAACTTATATGTAATTGTATTTCTTCATATATGTAAAGTATAAGTGTTTTACAAAGTTATTGTATAAAATTAAAAAGAGAAACATATGAAACATATATGTGAAATATAAGTTCCATGTATTCAACATACATAGTTTTTATATTCAACATACATAGTTTTTATATTCAACATACATAGTTTTTATATTCAACATACATAGTTTTTATATTCAACATATATCGTTTTTATATTCAACATACATAGTTTTTATATTCAACATACATAGTTTTTATATTCAACATACATAGTTTTTATATGATTCTTGTAAAATTCATTTTATTATATTGTATGAAATCTATGCAAAAGGTGCCACTTTCAGGAGTAAATCATATATGCCTTATATGTATCATATAAGCCTTATATGTTGTACAATATACAAAACATACACTTAGGATCAATAGGATGATATAAGGTTACTTGTTTTTTATATGGTTTTTATATATCTTTTCCATATGGGTCAACTACAGTGCGAAGCACTTACTGCTAAAAATCCAACTCCATTTACCTCTATCTGACTCCAAAATTAATCCCCAAATCAAATGCTAAAACTAATACACATGTCCTAAAACCACGTTGACCTAAACTACAAACTCCTAAAGGATATGTGCAAATTGATTAAATGTACCAGGATAACTGTCACTCCACCTCAAGTCCACCTCCAACCACCTCATTGCCTCTACCGGTATTTGGTTTCCGCCAGACGCATGTGCTCACGTCCGTCTGGCAATGAACCACGTCTGGCCTGCACCATGGGGAACATAGTCCCATGCTCATCTACCCCTCCGGAAGCAGTTGTCCTTGAGATCATTGCTCTCGCCCACGGCGCAACCCACCCCATTAACACGCAAAATAGAACAAGAATAGCCAGCGGGAATGCTAAAGGCTTGAACAGCACCTGAGTCCACGACCCACTAGTGAACCAAAACATCACATCCCACTGTCCAGCCGGTGCATCCTCCGCTTTCGCCTTCTGAAGTTCTTTCAGCTGTGCCAGGGCTGCTGTCACCCGCGCCTGGGGGTTTGCAACCGTTTCATCCGATATGTAAGTACAGCAGGTGTCCCTGCCGATAATCTCACATATCCCATAACATCCCAAAACGGTAATGTAAGACTTCCACGCACAACATATAAGTCCCCACATCTGTCCTCGGAAAGAAGTAACGCTTCAACTCTACCGGAACCTCTGAACCCCACGTCGACTCAAGCTGTGCCACGCCAGATGTCCACCTCCGTACCCCATACTGAGAACCATTAGTCAAAGACGCTATAAATGAGCCGTCAGTAACCGCCACCGGTGTACAAAGTCCAGTCCAGTCGGTGGGCAAGGTCAAAATCACCTCATGTCCATACAGCCAGTCTAGATCCTCAACAGGATACATATCATACTGGTATCATACCGTACGCCTGTGAACTGTACCCCTGGGTGGTACACCGCTTGGTACCTCTCAGTGGGCAGTGACCCCACCACCACCTGATAAGAGTCTTGATGATGAATGTGGTGTACACAGACAGGGAACTGTCCACAAGATGTCCAATCAGCAAACTGACCCGACACCACCGGCTGCGACAAAGTACTCAATTCGCACCTCTTAGGCTCACATTGCAGGTGTTCTCTAACGAACCCTCTGGAGCTGATCTGGAGTGCACAGAATGACACCCCCTGCTCTAATGCCCCCACCTGTAGGGTAGGTGCTGAGACAGGAAGCTAAATGTAGATGTAACACGCAGAGTCCTGACGCTCTCTGGCTAAAAAGTGTGCCTACCTGTACCAGCTGTTCATCCGAAAGCTAGAAGACAAATTCAAGGCTAGATACAAGATACAAGATACAAGAGATTTTTATTAACATTGCACCAGTTAACCGATACAACGTGATGATGTATACACAGTCGTCCAGAAGAGGGAGAGAATGTAAAGCTGCAGCATATTCAAACACATGACATGTTCTTCTGCGCGACCGCTCTCATCCGTCTCCGGATGAAGGTCAAACAGATATGGAAAAAGGAAAAACACAATAGGTATCATTTGTGATATTCAAAAAAAGAATCTATCAAAGATTGCCTTAAGACACTCTATGATAAAGTCCCAAAAACTCTATCAGCAATAAGCACAACCAGACAAGACATTGTTGCAGTTTTGACGACATGCAAGGAGATCAAAGAGTCTGTGAGCAACATTCAGATAGCACAGTTCAGCAGTTGTCTCAGCTCGGCGCCTCCGAGCGCACCCACAGAGATCTCTGGGGGGGGGGGGGGGTCAGCAAGGTCTCTCAGCTTCACTCCAGGAGAATAGTTTCCAGCAGACAGCCTTCTTCTTTTTTCAAGGTCGTGCGGAAACCAGATTAGATAGGTCTTTTGTTTATCTTCAATCCAGGCCACAGTGTTCTTTTTGACTGCAGCCTTCCAAGTCCAGGTGCTGTTCAGGTCCAAAGTCGCCGAATCATATGAGGTTCCGAACTACGAACCCCCATCTGTGCCCTGATTGAGGCCGGGCGGCTGTAAACGAGTTCCAAAGCGCACCGCAGGTCCGCGGTGGTCTACCGCTGCTCCCATCGTGCGATTCAGTTCGTACAACAGCTGGGATGAGGAGCTCACAGCCCGGATCAGAGAATCTTGCTGATCAGGAAGTTTGGCCAGCGCGCCGATAGCCGCCGAAGCCTTCCTGAGCTTCCAGTAGCAGACAGCTCCGCTTACGCCAAAAAACAAAGCAGCTGCCACCAATATCCCAATAATCCACAAATCTTCCACGTCTTCGACAGACAAGACGGTCAAACACATGGGTTGCCACTGTCCCCACGAGTCCATCATGTATCCGACAGCGTGCGTGTCAGAGGGGCAGACCGCTTCTCCTGGCCCGGTCCGCTTCGTGGAAAAAATCTTATCTATAGATGAAACAGCCCAATTTATTAAATCCATCGCAAATTGGTTCGAGTGAGCGCTGAAGAGTCACAGACGAGACAAAAAGCAAGCAGGGAGGAGGAAAACTTAGGGAGGGTAGGAGCAAAAAGATATGCGACTTGCTTTGCCGAGAGCGGAAGTAGATGATCCCTATCATGCACTTGAGACCACGCTCCGAGCTTGGGGACGTCTCTCCTGTCCCTCGGATGGATGACAGGATGACACCTAGGGCGACCTGGTATAATACAGTTAAATTCCAACACCAGAATGAGGGAAACCAAAATCAATGACATCATACCCCCTACCATAAAAAGGATGACACCATACCCCTACCATAAAAAGCCTGTTATGTCTCTCAGCCATGCTGAACCTAATCAGAAGCCTTTCACAGTGTCTATCTTTGAACCCTGAAATGTGATAAAATACAACAAAACACAATTTAATCCTCTCTCAGTTAAATTGATAGAACCTGAAAGAGTGAATGCACATAAACGGACCGTGTTGAAAGTCCGAAAACTCGATGCATGCAAATCTTACAAAATCTTATTTTCTCTTCTTTTTTTTTACACAGGAATCACGGAATCGTCACCTGCAAGAAAAAATCAGTCTTAAAATCAGTCTTAAAATTAACACAACACCTTCCTGGACACCTCCCTGGTGAGGTGTTCCGGGCATGTCCCACCGGTAGGAGACCCAGAGGAAGACCCATGACACGCTGGAGGGACTATGTTTCTCGGCTGGCCTGGGAACGCCTTGGGATTCACTCAGAGGAGCTGCTCCAAGTGGCTGGGGAGAGGGAAGTCTGGGTCTCCCTACTTAGGTTGCTACCCCCGCGACCCGACCCCGGATAAGCGGAAGAAAATGGATGGATGGATGGATGGACAACACCCTTCTACTGCTTCTTAAAAGCAGCGTGAAACCTTACACCTTGAAAATGAGTAAAACTCCCCAAAATTTTATTGTTCAAGCTGGAAGATTGTAAAATGTGCATCAAACATTAGCCCGTCCACCGTAACGGTAGAACCTGAAAGTGAAAACTTAGGTCTGATTGTAAGCAAAAGTATGTGTTGGTGTGTTTTGAACTTGACCTCTAGCCTTAGGAAAATAGTAAAAATGTTGAATGTGAATAAAAGTTAAGCTATAGCGGCAAATAGTTGACAGCCAAATCAGCTCTAAGCTAAGATTATTAATGTTAAGTATAAACTGTAACACTAACTCAAAAAGTCAAAGGTCAAGTCTAAAATCTAATTTTAAATGTGTGATACTTTAAATGTGAGATTTAAAGTTTAAAATTTAACTGATCTACCCCAAATACTGTAATTCTAAGAATTCAAGCAAGTAGAAACACATTTTAAAATATAAACCCCCTATTAGTTCTTCTGATTTTAAGGAAACACCCCGAATTTTGTTCTTCTCAGATCTTGCTAAACGATGCACTCTTCAGAAACAACTTAGATGTAGAACTGTCACCACCTGTTTTTGGGCTACAGCTTGCTGAAGATAATAATAACCCAGCTGGGACTATGTTCAATTCCCCGATCCAAGCAAACTGCCCCAACCCAAAAAGGTGGACGTTCCTCTTCGGCTCCTCTGCTCTATGAAGCTGCAGGGTTGCAGCTGCCTTTTCCCTCTCAGGGCAGCAAAGGAGACAGATGCAGACAGGGGGAACTTGCTTCGTCCACACAAGCAAGCTCAAGGATGCTTTTCAAGATGCTTTTCCACAGCAAGAACAAGATACTTTTTGGGGTGCTTTCCCACACGAATCAAAACACCTCCTCCGGAACAGATGACCTCCACATAAGATGAAGAGAAACTTAGAAGCAACAGAAGCCCACACCTTCAAGAATGAAGATGCAGGAAGGCCCACAGCAGTGCGGACCACTTACTCCAGATGCAAAACCAGAGCTGTTAGCTTTTGCATCTCTCTCGACCCGATTTAATGACCTGCGATGCTCTTCTGCAGGTGCGCACAGGTTGGGATGAAACCAAGTTCATTCATTCATTCAACCTTTATTTAGTCAGGTAAATCTTTTGAACCTCATGGGCTCATTTACGAAAGCGACCTGCTAAAACTAAAGAACAATGAACAGCAATGGTAGAATTTCCTTAAACAATAAACAATCAAACAATAAACAATAGAAAACAAAAGAGAGAGAAAAAATATATATATATATATATATATATATACATATATATATATATATATATATATATATATATATATATATATATATATATATATATATATATATATATATATATATATATATATATATATATATATATATATATATATATATATATATACATACATACACATTCCTCCAAGTTGGGCTCTTGCCTCTTAGGCGCGCCACGTATGTGGTGCGCTCAACCACCTCCACTGGCCCGTCCACTGTAGCACAGGTCACTCTCTCTTAGAGACCCTGAGAAACACCCAAGGTGTCAGTGGATCTTCAGGTCTCATGTCCATAGGTGTGATAGAATCAGGGATCTGTAGATGGAAGCTGGACAAAAAACCTATTAGCATTTCCATGTACATTGCATGTGACATTTTAACAATTTCTTCCGAGGGCCATTCAATGTTAGCTGTGGCCCTGGAAATGACCTTGCAGTAGGTAACCCATAAGTTGTGAAACCTGTACCCCCTTTCACAGAAGCTCCCACAGCCATAAGGGCTATTTGTTAGAGCTTCAAGCCAATTAATTTTAGTCTGTACACGGATTTTTAGCCATTTAACTTTAAGTTGTCTGTGTAACCGTTAGGCTTTTCCCTGTATCTGGGGTAATAAATCAAACCAAAAGCATGCTTGAGACCTAAAGTCTTTTCAACCTTCTGCAGATCTGCAATTTTTATATAGGTACCGTTATCTGATCGGATTTTAGCAGGAAAACTGTGACTATGAATGTAATGGTAGATTCAACATTTAATCACCGTTTTATTGTTTTTTCTTATAGCAGGCTAGGTCTCCAGCTAGCCGGTAAATGTAACCCGCAAACCCGTAAATTTTTGAAACCCTTTACCAGTCCGATCATGTCGGTGTAATCAATTAATATCTCATGACCCGGTGTCATCTTGGTCCGAAATTTTCCTTGTTCGCGCAGCATTCTCATAATTTTACAGTTATAGAATTAACACCTTGGTGCATTCTTTCACAAACGATCTGATCAGATAATTCAAATGTGTGTGTGCGCCACCAGCGGAAAACCTTCCTCTTTATCTGGCATGCACCCACATGCGCAAGTTCGGGTGCATCCTCAAAATTTTCTTCTTTAGGGTCAGTGGACGGACCCCTCTTCCATCTTTATGATGAATCCACAATCCATCTTGCCGCACTTCAGCTCCATGGTCCAGTCCCACTGTTTCTCTCCAAGAGCTGCCCCTTTCCTCCGGGGTTCTGACCACAATTAGATTCCAATTGATGCGTCCTGATGCTCCTTTTGTTGTTAAATCTGCTAGACAGTTTCCTCTTGCTGTTTAGGAAGTATCTGTGTCATGACCATTACATTTTGCACTTTCTACTTCTGTTGGTAACAATAAGGTTGTTAGAAGTGCTCGTATCTGCCTCATGTATGATTTGTTTCCCTCCACTGAGTGAGTTCCATGTGTTTTGCACCAAAAGTCTACACGGAGCCCTGACCTCTGCCCTCTGTGCTGACTTTGTCCCCCCTACAGTTTTGCTCACACCCGCATGTCAAAACCTTGATCTGTCACTTTGTAAAACCAACGCTGTCCCTCCTGTTGACAGAAACAACTTTCATCACAAAACACGTGTCCCTCCTGTAATCACGCATCCTCCAGACCTGTTCTCACCTACCTGTACTCTTTTCCCTTTTGAAACAATAGTTCTAACCCTGTCCCACTACGTAAAGGAGAAGTTCGAGTGTCTAATTTCTAATTCCCCTGCTTCCCTAATTTATTGATCCTGCCTGAACTGAGTAACGCTCAAAAATATGAAGCTTATCTTTAATCTGGAATTTCAACTCCTAAGGCCTCATGTATGGCACATTCACCCTGCAATTTTCCTAAACGTGTACTCACATACCCATTTCCATCCGTTGTATCAAGCCAGACTCACAGAAATGCATTCTCTCAAGGAAAAAGGCCACCAGATAATTAACTTTTAAACCTACTATGAATATTTGTGGTGACACCAGTCTACCCTATGAAAATATTCATAAATATCAGGACTCGGGATGGGAGCCCTATTATTCCATATTGTTTCATCTTAGAGCCTTCTGGATGAGGAGAACTAGACAAACAGAACCCACAAGTCAGTAATAACCTAAGAATTCTGTGACATGCTGGGACATGTCCTACTGGTGTTTATGTGTATTATTAAACAAGCTTTTCCTCGTTTGAATCCTGAGACTACGGCTCACGATCGATTCAACCAGGTCAAATGCTAGGCCGACACCTTCACCGGTTGCTGGCATGAGTGACTCCTAACAGCTGTTTCACGTACTCTCGCTCTGCATGTTTGAACTCGTTCATCGTCCAGCCTTTGTGAGCTTCGGCGGCCAGCAAACTTGTTCCGGTCACTGTGTCTCGTTCAGGATGCCCCAAGTCCTGACTTCAATTGATTTCAGTTTGTAGTTGCTGACAGTTATATCTAGTTGCTGCTTGGACAGTTCATTGTCAAGGTCTCTACCTTGAATGTATGGCTGAGAAAGTTCATAGACAGTCTCTTGTTTGAGTGACAGAACTTTGCTTTTGCCCCCTTGAGTGTCTTTATGTCATTGTTGTCTTTGCAAAGCGTCTTGAGTGATAGTTCTTTCAGCCTGTCAGCTGTTGTTTGCAGAGAGTCACAGTGAACCGATGTCAGTGTCAACTTTACACATTCAATCTTAATTGAACCTAAACCGATAACCACAGCCTCCTGATATCAAACACAGGTGTTACATGTGTTTTTGAATCCTAGCTCATGGGAAACTACCTCATGTGCTCTGTAAGGGGTCTGCGTGTCTCATCTCCCCCTCCACCAACTGTGTGCTGTCAGGCTATACAAAAAGAAGAAAAATAAAGTCAAAATAAAATGCCAATTAAGTAATAGACCAAATTTTAAAAGATATATCTGTCCTGTCTCTATCCGCATTTATCTCCAGCTAATGCACGCGTTTCATCTGGTTAGTACAACGGATCAAAAGTAATACAAAAGTGAGAGCAACAACATGATTCCAAACCAATTTGACCTACACCCAAGAGTTTGCCACCTCTCACTCACAAACCTCATCTACCGCTTTACAGATCCCCTTGTTAGTCTAACTGATAAATTGTCTGTCTCTTAAAATCCCCAATATAAGCTTTTTCTGCTCTTTGGCTGAACTTGAACCTCCTCTACACACATCATCCCTCGATAAATATTGTTTCATATCATCCCGCCTTCCCGACTGTTCCTCTGACACTTCCACGTCCTTTCTGTACCGCCCTCTCTTCACCTATCTCCCTCTCATTCTTAGGGGATGGCACGCGTGGACCTGGTCTACTGGGTTGTCCCCATTCTGACCTAGTGTAAAATTCCCTTGCTGTCCTAGTAGGATGCTCACGTACTGAATCATCTGGATGTAACTGTGATCTCCCTTTCACCAACTCCTCCTCTGACTCAGCAATGGTTCCAATCATCTGGGTGTAACTGTGATCTCCCTTTCACCAACTTCTCCTCTGACTCAGCAATGGTTCCAGTAGGTGAGCCCTTAAAAAAACAAAAAACTTTTCATCTTCCTGAAGTCCACTGAGCGGCCTGTTTTTAACTGCCTGTTTCCTGCTACCCCCCTTCTGGGGACCTGTACATCCTGCACTCATCTCCTCCTTCTCCAACCATGTAGCACGACCCTCTCTATCCTGATCATAATCATGTGGACACGGTGTCATAGAGCCTGGCCACTCCTTTTCACTCAACTCCTCAGCAAAACTGAGTTCCTTTTGCCACTCATCTCGGTATATATGTGATCTCTGACCTCTCATCCTCTCTTCCATGCTGCTCCCAGTGCGGGCCTGATCTCCCTCATCAGTGTCCTCGTGGTCAAACCTCCTCTGGCTTATCCTAATTGGGAACATAGGATATTGTCCTGCAGATGGGGCCGGTGGGATGGTGGGTTTGATAGCGTATGGAGGTGGAGTAATTTTCTCTTCACTGTCTGTGTCTCCAACTTTCTGCACGCTCTAAGCTAATAATGCGATTTGTTTATACACCTCCACCAGTTGTGTTTGTTGTTGGTATGTTTTATTAAGTTTAGACCGCTCCAGAAATGATCTTCAGATAGTCTGTTTTGCTCCCACTTCTTCCAACTGTTTTTGTTGTTCCTTAACTTTTAACCAGACTAATTGTGTCAAATTATCTGCTGTTTTTTTGTTGAACCTTCTGCTGACTTAACAATTTGTGTTATTAAAGTGTCTAGCTCCTTAAATTTCCCCGAATTTGTCGCATGAATAATCTTAATTACCGTTTGTACTCTGGTCAGTTGTTCCTACAAGGTTTCTTGTGGTTGGTCCCGTTTTACCCTAATGTGTACCATATTTGTTTTCACAATACATCCACTCAAATGCTTTATTTCTGAATTATTCTCCCATTCACGGAGTTATGTTGAAAAACACAGAAAGAAAGTCTGAGGTAAAGAACCTCTGTAATCAGACTTGCTTCTGTGTTAGGCAACAGCTCCCTCTGGTGGAAAAATATGTCATCACCGTACACACAACTCCAATGAGGACAACTTTCAATTCACACTCTCTGAGTCCACATGAACATTTAACCACAAATTAAAAACTCATAATTCGAATCTAAATGAGATCTCTCCCCCTATTATGAATATTTACCTCTAAAAAATTAAAGAAATGCGACGCAAAGTATCTTAAAACGAATTAATCACGAGAACCAATCAGCATCACCCTAATTAGACCTCTCAGGTCTTACCCCCCAGGGCGAATTCCACGAGTCAGTTTGTAAGGCTGACACAGGCACCATGGGATGGCATGCTTTTCCCTGACAGACCCTCCACCGGTCTTGTCTTACACCCCCAGGGCGAATTCCACGAGTCAGTTTGCAAGGCTGACATAGTAGGCACACTGGGGCGGTGTCTACCACGTGACTGCGGTGAGTTCCCGCGAAGCACCGAGACACGTAGGTTCACTTCCCAAGTGACTTCCGGCGCGTTCCCTGACAACACCGGGTAACGGGTTAAATGTTACGATGTCAATCCAAGTGGCAGCGACCAGTCTACCCACGAAACACGCATCGGATTCCGAGAAAATCCTGAACGTATATCCGTGTACCCAAGATTGACCGCCATAGTCCAGCTACTCGACAATCGAACGCACCCGGACTCCTTAGACCTCCCAGGTCTTACCTTACATCCCTAGGGTGAATTCCACGAGTCAGTTTGCAAGACTGACCCAGGCACTCTGGGGCGGTGTCTCCCACGTGACTACGGTGAGTTCCCGCGAAGCACCGAGACACGTAGGTTCACTTCCCAAGTGACTTCCGGCGCGTTCCCTGATGACACCGGGCAATGGGTTAAATGTTACGATGTCAATCCAAGCGGCAGCGACCAGTCTACCCACAAAACACGTATCAGATTCCGGGAAAATCCTGAACGCATATTCGTGTACCCAAGATTGGCCGCCTTAGTCCAGCTACTCGACCATCGAACGCACCCGGAAACGTGAAACGAAACTAGTCAATGAGGTTCTGCTTCCCTCTCCGGCCACTAAGCGGGAGTTGCCCCGCCCCCGTGAAGCCGTCAGCCGCAGAACGCTACTCACGAACCGAACACGTTTGTCCCCAAAAACGTAAGTAATAAAATATTTACAACTAACACACGACACACACGAAGTAAAACCCAATGAGCACGCTCCACACACACACAAACACACACACACACACACACAGCTCTGTAATGGGCATGACCGTGCCCGCTCTGATACTTGAACTGTTCCAGAGATGACCTTTACTGACCTCTCAGTAAAGCAAGACATTTACTACAAATTATTCCATTAGTTGTAATCAGAGAACATAGTCACCAAAAGAGACTATTGGCTTCTTTAATTTTACTCTAATGTAATCAAAAGAATAACTTTTGTCATTTTCATGATACAGTATATGTTATATGCTGTTATTCTTTTAATGTGGAGTATTCCTCCTGCTCCACCATCACCCTCAGCACTGGCTCTCCTCAAGGATGTGTGCTAAGCCCTCTTCTGTTCACTTTGCTCACATATGATTGTACAGCCACACATCCAGGCTGTCATATTGTTAAGTTTGCAGATGATACAGCTGTGGTGGGATGCATCACAGATAATGATGAATCCAGCTACAGACAGGAGGTGGAACATCTGGAGAGCTGGTGCAAAGAGAACAACCTTCACATGAATGTGAAGAAGACGAAGGAGATGATTGTGGACTTCAGAAGGAACAAACACACCCACACCCCACTGTATATAGGTGGATCTGCGGTGGAGGTGGTCTCCAGCTACAAGTACCTGGGTGTACACTTGAATGATAACCTCAGCTGGAGCAACAACACCACCAGCCTGATCAAGAAAGGACATCAAAGACTCTACTTCCTCAGACGGCTGAGACGAGCTGGTCTGAGAAGCTCAGTCCTCACCTCGTTCTACAGGTGTGCAGTGGAGAGCGTCCTGTGCTCCAGCATCAACGTGTGGCATGGAGGCTGCACAGTTGCAGAGAGGAAAGCTCTACAGAGAGTGGTGAAGGCTGCACAGAAGTCTGTGGGAGTCAGTCTCCCCACCATCACAGACATTTACACCTCCAGATGCAGAAAAAGAGCCACCTGCATCATGAAAGACCTCACTCACCCAGCACACTCACTCTTTGCACCACTCCCCTCGGGACGGAGGTTGAGGAGCATCAAATGTAGAACCACTAGACTGAGGAACAGCTTCTACCCTGAGGCTGTCAGACTCATGAATAAATAAATAATAAGAATAAACACTGCAAAATGTCACATCATGTTGATACTGATCTGTTTCTTGTTGCTGCGTTCATCTGTGACCATCTGCTCATAATGACTCATGTTCGTGCTGCTGTTTATAATGATGTTTTTCTACTACATTAGGGCTTAGTGTATTACTAGCTGATGTCTCTCTTAGTTAATCCTAGATGTTATTATTGTTTTTCTCTTGCATTTGTTGTTGGATGTAACTGGGACCCTGTGTACATAATCTCGTTTTCAACACATGTACTACATGCGGTGCAAATGACAATAAATTCTCTCTGACTCTGACGGACTCTTACTGTGTTACTTGACCATATAATGGTGTCAGAGTTAATTTTATGTGTTATTGTGATTTGCAGATCTGTTCTAGAAGTGTTAAGACGCTAATCTAAGTATTTTTCCTCTTGGAGTCTATGCGTCTGTCTTTTTCTAAACATTTCCCTCTGCTGCTGGCCGTAACCTTGTACCGTTATAACAGCAAGTGAACTCCCCGACTGGTTCTTATGGACCAATGAAAAAGAGACAAGTCTCGCTCATCTCAGAGCTTCTACTAAGGGTCTAAGTTTTTCCTAAAACAGTGAGTTCCTGTGAGGAAGGAAAGATGTGAACTTTATCTTCAGAGTTTGAATGGACAGAGACCTAGAATCTCTCTGCCTTGTCAACTGATTTAAGTTTGGTCCAGAGCAAAAGACCAACTTATCAGTGGAACTGATGGACGTCTCCATCCAGTTCACCGAGCAAAAGCTCTCTATGACTTTCTTGAGGAAAGCTTTATTTTTAAACTAACCCAGAAGCTGCTACTATCTTTGACGAAGAAGGCAGGTGTCACGACAGGTGAATCCATGAACACACCGAGGTACACCGGACTTCATAGGCCCAGAACCTGTGAGGCTCAGACTGCTCCTGCAACTACCAACCGAGACTGAACGTCAACAGGTACAGAGTTCCGGATGTTTCTTGGATCGTGCTGTGAAGTCGAGCTGGTTCTCGTACGGAGGAGTGTCATTTCTGGTTAAACTCAAGATAAATAACTCCACCTATTTCCTTATCCCTCTCAATCTATCTGGTAACTATATTGATGCTAAAGAGCCACAGACTAAGTATATTGACAACCTGTATTTATGTCTGTTGTGTTGCAATTTAAATGTGCTGACGTGTTAAATTGCAAGAAAGTGGAATCATGTCAATCAAGTGTAATGGTGTTAATTTAGTTGATTTATTTTAAATAAATGGTAGTGTCTTTGACATACCAAACTAAGTTAACGTCTGTCACTTAATGGCTTTATTTATTTATCCATCATAAAGATCACAGAAATATTGGGTAAACTGAAAAAGAAAAGAATCCGTGAAATTACTATTCAATCTGAATAAGTAATTAATTAAGGATAAAGAGGTCAGCTTAATACTGACCTCCTATAAAATCCTTTACATCTAGGTGGCACCGTATGTGTTTAAAGACACAATATGGTGGTTACCCTCATGTTTGCTTCAGCTCTGAACACCGAGCGGCGGGGAGCGCCCGCACCCGAACGAGTCTGGTTAAACTGTAACCTGTGCCAGGCCGAATCCAGATTATTTTAACTTAAATAAGCAGATCATTATCACGATACCGCTTTTTGACCAGAGTGCAGAGTAATTTGGATAGTGGGCCGAATCGTCATGTTAGAGTAATTCTCGGCATGACTCACCTTAGTTGTTGTTGTTCTGGAGCTCCATTGCACTCTCAGGTCAGGAAGCAGCCCTCGTCCTTCCCAATCAGATAGACACGGCTGTCAGAACGTCGAGGGTCTCCATTTGAAGGGATTTTTCAACGGTGTTCAATGAGCCAGACGTGTCTTAAAAATGATAAAGATTTATTGACAGGTACAGATTAACAGAATAATCAGAGTTTAACAGGAAATAGAACAATTCATTGTGCACAAGGAGTTGTGAGCATATCAGACCTGTCCCGCCGAGGTCCTCCAAGATAATGCTGACTTTCCTTAGTTGTTGTGTAATAATATGCGGCTTCTTCTGGTGTGTGATTGGCTGTTCTACTGATAAAATCCTGGTTGCCAGGCCAACGACCCCCAGGTCTCATGCTGTTCTGCCATAGCAAGATTTTTTTTACGTTCTTGTATGTATGTGTGTGTGGCTTTTCTTTGTTCTTCATTAAGACATAAAGAGTTTAATGTCTTACATATATGTTTAAATATGTATGTACCGTGGACTTTATGTAATTTTATGTGTATGCAACAGTTGGTCTGTATTTAGAATGTCACTATGTGTGTGTTTTATATATTTCTTTTGTGATGTTCTGTGACTCAGTTTGATTTCAGGGCTTGGCCCCAGGAATGTAGACATCCCTGTTTGGTCTACCCCGTGTTGTCTAAAAATATCAGTCCCATTTGTGTGGAATACCTAAACATGTTTGCACAAACCAACATTTGTGAATACATTGATAATACTTTGTTTACCGTACACTTGTATCTTAGGTTCAATCAGAATATCGTATTAAAAGGTATCTAATCCTTCAGTTCCTAGTCTTTAGTCCCAGTCTCAGTCTCAGTCTTAGTATTTAGTGAGCTTGCTACCCTGAGAAGCTAAAGGTGGTGTGCTAGCACCAGCCTCTGAGCCAGCCAGACTCCAGCAATCCTCGTCAACTAAATGTTACAGGAGAGGGAGATTTATAAAATACAGTGGAAGCAGTCCAGCAAAGAGGTAACAATTGAAAAAACTGGATGAGTTCAACGTTACCTGCTGCAACATTTTAAACTGAGGTGGACGCTATGTTATCTCTACACTTCCTTCACCACCTAGCAGCATGGTAAAAGCAGTACATTTCTTCAAACTAACCACATGCTGAGTGGTCAAATGCTTCCGCATGTTAGAAGTATTTCCTCCCTTTATAGTAATGGACACGTTGCATGTGTTACAAGTAGCCCTGGTCTCGTCTTTTTTCGTGAAGTGAAGCCACATGCTAGAGCGCTTCCTCCTCGACGCCATGTTGAATACCAAATACGGCGCATGTCTGTGATGTCAGCACTTAAATACGTCGCCACGATGAGTCAGCAGAACCGATAAACTGAATCGTTAAGACAAGCAGCCTACAATTCCAGGGAATTGAACTCCTAAGAACCGATTGTCTAAAAGAACTGGTTCTCAATTCCCATCCCTACTAATGGTACACTCTCGAGAATGAATAATAACGCAAGAGGAAATGCATGAAGTGCATACTGGGGAAGAGAGATTTTTTTTTCTACCCGGGTTACACAGTCACCTGCCTTCCCTTTGTTCAATGAACTTGGTAATCACTGACAATTCACAAGTATATTTATTTTAACACTGGTATGGGAGCATTATACTTCTCTTAAAAATGCCTGTTTTATTTTATTTCTTAGTACTGGTCCTTCTTTATCACCGTCCTCATCTTCGACCACATCTGATGATACTATCTTTTTGAACTTCACAATGTCTAACCCATCAGAAGAAGAAGCCAATGGTGAACAGTCAACCCAAAAGGCCATGCCACATAAATTATGAGGCACCAAATAGTCACTGGGCTTGAATTTTATTGTGTAGGAGCATACAATGATCCAGAGAGGCACCAAATAGTCCGTTGGCTTGTATTTTATTGTTTAGGAGCATACAATGATCCAGAGAGCGGTTCAGGACACCTTGACTGGTGATTAGAGACCATTCAAAGAAAGACTGCAGAGGAAAGAGGTGCCTCAGATAGCAAATCTCCCAAAAGTAGTTTTCTCGTTAATCACAAAATGATATTGCGGCAATATAAAATGTGTTGTAGAGCCAATAACAGGCTTTTTTTAAGGTGGTGGGCCAGGCCATGGTCAGTCCCGGCCTTTGAATGTGGACAAAGTGCTGTCTGTTGAGGAAGTGGAAGCTGCTATTGCTGTTTTGAAACATTCTGTTGATGATGACACTGTCCGTGAGAAGATGAAGGCTGCCTTCCATTATCGTCATTCAGTGGTCAATGATGAACAGAAAGCAGCAGATGTCTTCTCTGTCTTTCCACAGTTTCTGGACACACCAGGACTGATAAAACATCTTCATTTGTTAAATTACTGAAATATCCGATGTAACATCCATTGTCTCTTATCACTGCTCTAAATGTATTTCATATAGAACAAGATTTCAGACTCCTGTTTGACAAGGTCA
Organism: Garcialebias charrua; assembly: GCA_038048925.1. NCBI lineage: Eukaryota > Metazoa > Chordata > Actinopteri > Cyprinodontiformes > Rivulidae > Garcialebias > Garcialebias charrua. The sequence continues at coordinate 23,456 of JBBPBX010028104.1, forward strand.
CTGCCAACAAATTTTTGGAGAAGTGGCCCACCAGTCTCAAAGCAAAGGTTATAAAGAAAAGCCATGGACTTGTACCCACCACCGAGCTCTTGGATTTATTGCAGAGTGCAAAGTTGACTGCTGAAGCTGAGAATGGTATGATTGTCCTATAGGTAACTGTGATGAATTAATGTTTGTGTGATGAAGCTAACCTGATGTTTGTTATTCTATAGGCTGGGATAGTGGCATGTCTGCTATCTTGCTGCTGCTACACCTGCTACCACCATCTACACAAGGACAAAAGAGGTTGAGGAAGATTTCTGCATCTCAAGCGGTGGATCACCTCATCAGTTTCCTTAAGGTAGGCTAAATATCTGTTAAAAATAAAAACTTTCCATCTCTTCAATTTTACAATTCAAACTTTGATTCTGTCGGATCTACATTCAGAAATTTTGTCACTAAATACGTTTGTCAAATGTTTTTTGAGGCTGGAACCAACATGCAGCTAAATAATGTCACCCAATGTACTCAGCCCTACCTCCTTGCTCAGGGTTCCATCTGAAGCAGCATTCATGCCTTCTTGTTTGTGATTGACAAGTATGCTATTCCATGTAAGGCAACATGTTCAGTAGGAGCTCTTGATGAGCTCCTTAAGGCCCATTACATATTTGGTACATCATACAGTTCTCTTTGACCAACTTCTTCACCTTTCTACAAAAAAACTGTTTACAACATAGATGTTGGGGAAAGAAAGGAAACTCCCAGAGTTGCAGAGTTGCGAACAAAAATGCTGCATTAGTATGAGATCAAACAATGAAGTGTTTTCATTCAACTTTTATTTAGGCAGGTTAATCCCATTGAGCCTAGAGGACTCATTTACAAGAGAGACCTGGTTTCAACAAAGAATGATGACAACAGCGACAACAATAATCATAAGAGAGGCATACAGATTTTTTTTTACAAGTTAAAAAATATGTCAAAGTAGCAAAACAGATAGATTATAGGGCAAATGTAGAAAACTAAAAACAGGAACATGTCTGCATTGGTTCTTGCCAGGAATCCAACAGATTCTTAAAGCCATTTAGAGAGGTCAAGGTCGAGAGCTTCAGATCTTTTTGTAAGATATTCCATGAAGCAGGAGCAGAGTAGGAGAAGGCCCTTTTGCCAAGTTCAGTCCTCACTGAGGGAACACTGCAGGTAATTGATAGGTTTTCCCCCTTGTAGGATATCATGCACTGGTCAGTTTTGTTGAATGTACAATACAGTATTCCAGATGTAAGAGTGAGTAGATTTTATCTGACACAAACTTATCAATATTCACGGGTTATCTCTTTTTCAGGATTTAAACAATAAATTGTGACTAGGCAAAATTTGACAAGAATAGTAATTTGACAAGAAACGTTAATTTTATGTTGATCTACCAGGGATAGACCATTTATTAACAGAATCGTAAAATTACATAAACACGTATCATGGATTTTTTTTTTCAATATTCAATTTTTATTAAATCCTTCAACAGTTACACAGTTAAACATACAGTGATAACAGATGTTGACAATATTAATATTGCAAGTACCGGTGTATAACAATTGAGTAATTATACAGAGAAGGACTTGAGTTTTTTACATTTCCCCCCCTAAACCCCTCCTGAACCTCTCAATCCCCCCACCCCGCCACCCCAGCCAGCTAAAGAAACTAAAACAAAAGAAAATATAATAAAATAAAGTAACGTAAACAAAATGTTCACACGAACTGCATCTTTTTTTTATTCTGGATCAATAGTGTTTGAGCCTTAACCATCTGGATTTAAAAACGGTTTCCACGTGCTCTGATACACCTCAATCTGACCGTTTATCTTGTGAATGAGGCGTTCAAAAGAGGCAGTCTCTAAAAGTGCCGCATACCATTCTGTATAGGTAGGGATATTTTGTCCTTTCCAGTGTCTTAATATAACTCGCTTTGCTGTAGTGAGGGCTATTTTTAACCATTGTGCTTTTTTTGTTTCCATTTTGACCTTGTAGTCTAAGAAGTTAAGGAGTCCCAGTGTAGGTGTCAAAAGTAAGTTGGAGTTAAGGGTGCTATTAATTTTCCCCATAACTTCCTGCCAGTATGAAGTTAGGTTCGGACATGTGATGAACATATGAAGCATCTTCTTCTTCTTCTTCTTTCGGCTTTTCCCTTTTCAGGGGTCGCCACAGCAAGTCATCCTCCTCCACCTCACTCTGTCCTCTGCATCCTCTGTCCTCACTCCAACTACCTTCATGTCCTCTCTAACTGCATCCATATATCTCCTCTTTGGCCTTCCTCTGTGTCTTTTTCCTGGCAGCTGCATTTCTAACATCCTTCTACCAATATACCCACTGTCCCTCCTCTGGACATGTCCAAACCATCTCAGTCTGGCCTCCCTAACTTTATCTCCCAGTTGTTCAACATGTGCTGTACCTCTGATGATCTCATTCCTGATCTTATCCATCCTTGTCACTCCTAAGGAGAACCTCAGCATCTTCATTTCTGCTACTTCCAGTTCTTTCTCCTGTCTTTTTGTCAATGACACTGTCTCCAGACCATAGCTGTGTCACCACTGTCTTGTAAACTTTTCCTTTGACCTTTGCTGACACCTTTTTGTCACAAATCACTCCTGAAACTTTTCTCCATCTGCTCCATCCTGCCTGGACTCTCTTCTTCACCTCTTTACCACATTCCCCATTTTCCTGGACAGTGGACCCCAAGTACTTGAAGTCCTGCACCTTTGTGACCTCTGCTCCTTGTAGCCTCACTGTTCCACTGGCCTCCCTCTCATTCACACACATGTACTCTGTCTTACTACGGCTGACTTTCATTCCTCTTCTTTCAAGTGCATACCTCCACCTCTCCAAGTTCTCTTCCACCTGTTCCCTGTTCTCACCACAGATCACAATGTCATCTGCAAACATCATAGTCCATGGGGATTCCTGCCTGACCTCATCTGTTAGTCGGTCCATCACCAGAGCAAACAAGAAGGGGCTCAGAGCCGATCCTTGATGCAATCCCACCTCCACCTTGAAGCTATCTGTCACTCCTACAGCACATCTCACCACTGTCCTGCTGTCTTCATACATGTCCTGTACCAGTCTAACATACTTTTCTGCCACTCCAGATTTCCTCATGCAATACCACACCTCCTCTCTTGGCACCCTGTCATATGCTTTTTCTAAATCCACAAACACACAATGGAGTTCTTTCTGACCCTCTCTGTACTTCTCTATCAACATCCTCAAAGCAAAGATGCATCTGTGGTGCTCTTTCTTGGCATGAAACCATACTGCTGCTCACAGATAGTCACCTCTTGTCTAAGCCTTGCTTCCACAACTCTCTACCAGATCTTCATTGTGTGGCTCATCAACTTAATTCCCCTGTAGTTGCTACAACTCTGTACATCACCCTTGTTCTTAAAAATGGGAACCAGCACACTTCTTCTCCATTCTTTAGGCATTTTCTCACCCTCAAATATTCCATTAAATATTTGAGTCAAAAACCTCACTGCCACCTCTCCAAGACATTTCCAAACCTCCACTGGTATGTCATCAGGTCCTACTACCTTCCCCTTCTTCATTCTTTTCAAAGCTTTCCGGACTTCACCCTCACTAATCTTTCCCACTTCCTGGTCCACAGTTTCTATGACCTCCACTCTTCTTTCTCTTTCATTCTCTTCATTCATTAGCTCCTCAAAGTAATCCTTCCATCTTCCCATCACACTCTCCTCACTTGTTAGAACATTCCCATTCCCATCTTTAATAAGCCTAACCTGCTGCACATCCTTTCCAGCCTGATCCCTCTGTCTTGCCAATCGGTACAAGTCCTTCTCGCCCTCTTTAGTGTCCAGTCTCCCATACAACTCATTGTACGCCCTCTGCTTTGCCTTAGCTACTTCCCTCTTTGCTCTATGTCCCATCTCCTTATATTCCTGTCTCCTCTCTTCAGTCCTCTCACTGTCATATTTCTTCTTGGCTAATCTCTTTCTTTGAATGGCGTCCTGCACTTCACTATTCCACCACCAGGTTTCCTTATCATCCATTCTCTGTCCAGATGACACACCAAGTACCTTCCTACCTGTCTCTCTAATTACTGTTGCTGTAGTAGCCCAGTCACTTGGAAGCTCTTTCTTACCACCCAGAGCCTTTAACAGCTCATCTCTGAATTTCTCACAACATTCTTCCTTCTTTAGCTTCCACCATTTGGTCTTCTTCTCTGATTTTACTCTTTTTCTCTTCTTCGCAACAACAGTCATTCTACACACAACCATCCGATGCTGTCTGGCCACGCTCTCCCCTGCCACAACCTTACAGTCTCCAATCTCCCTCAGGTTTCCTCTTCTACACAGAATGTAGTCGACCTGTGTACTCCTTCCTCCACTCTTATAGGTCACTCTATGTTCCTCCCTCTTTTGGAAATAGGTATTGACTATAGCCATTTCCATTCTCTTGGCAAAATCCACCACCATCTGTCCTTCCTGGTTTCTTTCCTTGACACCAAACCTACCCATCACTTCCTCATCCCCTCTGTTTCCTTCACCAACATGTCCATTCAGGTCTGCTCCAATCACCACTCTTTCCTCCCTGGGAATACTCTCTATCACTTCATCCAAATCTTTCCAAAATGTTTCTTTCTCCTCCCCATCACATCCAACCTGTGGAGCATAACCACTGACTATGTTTAGCATAGAACATAGACCATATGAAGCATGTCTCCTGCATTTTGTTTACATTGCCAGCAAATATCAGATTTATTTATTCTAGTTCTAAATAATTTAACTGGAGTCCAATATAATCAATTCAAAATTTTGAACTGTATAAGTTTGGAGCGTGCATCCCTCATGGGCTTTAACATTGGTTTGATTATTGAACTCCACTCTTCCTCTGTAAACTTTTTGTTTAATTCTGGTTCCCATACCTTTTTAAGTCCTACATTAATATTACAAGTGTAGTGGGCATGACCGTGCCCGCTCTGATACACCTGTGTATTTTTGAACTGTTCCAGAGATGACCTTTACTGACCTCTCAGTAAAGCAAGACATTTACTACAAATTATTCCATTAGTTGTAATCTGAGAACATAGTCACCAAAAGAGACTATTTGCTTCTTTAATTTTACTCTAATGCAATCAAAAGAATAACTTTTGTCATTTTCATGATACAGTATATGTTATATGCTGTTATTCTTTTAATATGGAGTATTACTGTGTTACTTGACCATATAATGGTGTCAAGAGTGAATTTTATGTGTTATTGTGATTTGCAGATTTGTTCTAGAAGTGTTAAGATGCTAATCCAAGTATTTTTCCTCTTGGAGTCTATGAGTCTGTCTTTTCCTAAAAATTTCCTCTGCTACTGGCTGTAACCTTGGGTCGTGATAACAGCAAATGAACTCCTCGACTGTTTTTTGAACCAATGGGAAAGAGACAAGTCTCAGAGTTCTTTCTTAAAGTTCTAAGCTAAGCTGGAATAGACTAAGTCTGCTGGGAACTTCAAGATGCGAGGTCGTCCCAAAGAGCTGGATGAACTCAGTCACACGCTAAGGACACGTCATCCAGTTAAGGACTAATAACATGTTGTTATGAGTCCACTTCGAACGAGCGTAAGCTCAAAACTTTGTTTATTCCTTCCTGGAATAAGTTATCTTGAAGCCAACCAGGAGCTGACGCTTTTCTGATGATCGACGCGGATCCCAGGAGACATTGAAACGTAAACAAGAACCGGTTCGGACGTACTGGACCTGCAACGATTCTGTACGCCTGAAAGGCTGGTACCATCTCCTTATAAGACTAGTCGTCTTCAAGGTAAAGAGCTGTTTACAAACGTACCTGGATTTAGCAGAAGTCGGATGGAAAGTGTCATCTGGTTAAACTCAAGATCAATAACTTCCTCTCTTAACCTTTCCCTATCTCCATTCTGTCTGGTAACTATATTTAAGCTAAAGAGCCACAGACTAAGTATAATGACATCCTGTATTTATGTCTGTTGTGTTACAATTTAAATGTGCTGACGTATTAAATTGCAAGAAAGTGAAATCATGTCAATCAAGTGTAATGGTGTTAATTTAGTTGATTTATTTTAAATAAATGGTAGTGTCTTTGACATACCAAACTAAGTTAACGTCTGTCACTTAATGGCTTTATTTATTTATCCATCATAAAGATCACAGAAATATTAGGTAAACTGAAAAAGAAAAGAATCCGTGAAATTACTATTCAATCTGAATAAGTAAATTAAGTAAGGTAAAGAGGTCAGTATTAATATTGACCTCCTTAAAATCCTTTACATCTGGGTGGCACCGTATGTGTTTAAATACACAATATGGTGGTTCCCCTCATGTTTGCTTCATCTGGTGGCCGTACGTGTTTTCTGAAAGATTATTCATAAATCTGTGATCCCTCATGAACTGTAACGTCATGTTTGCATATTAGGATCCAAGTTTTGGACTCTATAGATAATTATTTTGGCTGGAAAAGTGTTCAGAACGATTGCAAGACTGCAGTTAATGACATTTGAAGCTGAAATTGTTATTTGTTCAACTTTTGAAACGCTATAAGTAGTTTGGTGGGGATCTGTCACGCTGTGTTGGAAGTGTCTGGTGGTTCTGATAAGGACCCGGTCCAGATTACATTGTGCATAAGCTGAGGCAATCTCACTGCAAAATGACCGCCGAGTCATAGTGCCTGAAAAGCTAATGTTACTTTGCAAGATTGCTGTTGTGCTGGTATTTTACATTTTAGAGCAGGTCAAAGAAGCATATACCGTATTCGTCGGTGTATAATACGCTCCGGTGTATAATACGCTTTGTCATATTTTTGGAAATAAATCAGAAAAACCCTTAGATAATACGCTTCGGTGTATAATACGCGCTGCCGTGACAGTCTTTTTTATGGCCACTAGATGGCGCCAAACCCATTGAAACTAGTGATACAACCGTGACCTCAGAAACACTTCTCTGATCGCTCTCAGTAATGAACTTTTTGGGAGTTATTCCTGAAGGGACAGTAATACTTTTATTACTTTTAATTTGAATCAAACATTACAAATTGTCATAAAGATAAAGTGTTAGTTTCAGATGTCAGCATTTTATGATAAAAACTGATCTTAACACTACACACAACACTGTTAACCTGTTGGTTTGGTTAAAACAACGTCATTAAAGCGTCACATATGGGACCTATGTTAATGATAATAGCAAAAACAGATATTGTTCATCTGAATATTAATTAGGACAAAAACAAAAGTATCTTCTGAGGAGATTGTCCTGAGCTCAAACTAAAATGAGATAAACAGTGTCACTGAATCTTCACTGCAGGTTTGAGAAGAGAAATCCTTCATGAATAACATTTTGGAATAACATTTGCTATTCAGCATGAATTTAAACAGTTTGAATAAACAGACTACAGGGCGCATTAGCGCCCATAGCGGCCGAAACTGGTACTGCACCATTTTTGGCCAAAATGAAAAACTAACGAATCAGAGCTAAAAATTGGTCTAAAAATATGGGAAAAAATCCATAGATAATACGCTTCGGTGTATAATACGCAGGATATTCAAATGAGCAATAAAAGTGCGTATTATACACCGGAGAATACGGTAACTGTTAGAACGTTGTCGGATTGGTTCAGACCCGAGTTTTCTGATCCATTAAAAGTGAACGGAACCGACCTTGAAGTGGCTCCTTGAGAGTCCGTGTTGTGTTACAGTTGAAGTGCTATGTTACTGAGCGAAGCTAAGTTGGCCTATCTAAATGTGCCCGCCGCATATTTCAGAATTTTGAAAGTTGTTTGAAGCGTTTATGAGCTGTAAAGGGTCTGTAAAGTTGGGTTCTGCTGTGCTAAGCTAACGTTAAAGCGATGTGTCATACATGTTTGTTTATGAGCTGTGATTAGATAAAACGAGAGTCGTGATCTGTCAATCACGTCTCGTATCTGTAAAGCGCTAATTCGCTGAAGTGGGGACGCACGCCGATGCGACCAGCCCACTTTTTTCGTCATTTCCGGCACTGCATTGGTTGATGGTAATAAAACTACATTGACCATGAATGCGTAGGAAAAGAACTACAAGCGCTGTGATTGGTTGGTTAACGTCACGTATTTGTGTAGCGAGCTCCGCCTCGTTGGAAGCTGGTGATGCGCTACGCACGCTGCTACGTCGGCCCGCCCCCTCTGTCTTCAGAATACGTATCCCCCAACACAAGACAAATGGAGATTTCACTAGGAGCTCTCTAAATACATAATAAAAAGTCAGCATTTTTATGGTGAAATGCCATCTGTAAAATTGTTCTGTACACAAACAAAAACTCCTGTTTATTTTAAATAAAAATCTTAGAATAACAGAGGTACAGACAAACAATTTATGCTCATTTTAAATACTGAAGAGATTTAAAATAACACTCAAAAAGCATCTTTTATTTGATTTTCAAATTAAATTAAAAAAAAAAATGATGGAGAACAGAGCATTTTCACATTAAGCTCTACACATCTCTGCATTTCAAACAGAATAGGTGTGCACAACTGTACACGTTTAGTTAAAAATGGCATTTTTAACGTTTTTCTGTGTACAACTAATAACTCCAGTTTATTTTAAATAAGGAAATATTTAAAATAACAAACTACAAACATCTCTCATTAATTTGGAGAAAATTTCAAAATAAAGATGGGATATGAAAGAAATGATGAAGCTTTCAAGCTGATCGCATCAAGGCTTGAAGAGCTTGAAGTATTAAAGCAGAAGCACATTCAAAGATGTGAAAAATTTCACCAAGAAAAACTTGAGTTAAAACGTTTGTTAGGAGAATCAAAAACACAACGGGGTGCTATAAATGTTTGTGACGCTCACAGACAAAGCAATGACCCGATCTGGTTAAAAAAAAAACCAGAGCGTGAACTACATTACCAAGAAAAGGTCAAATCCCACTCGCTGGAGCTGGAAGGGACAAGTTCATCAACTCCCTCTCCTAACAGAGGCGAGAAGAAACATGTTTTTCAAACTAACAAACCACGACATGTTGATGCCCGCTGGAACAATGACCCGAAGTGGTTAAGAGACCCAATATGGTTGAGAAGGACGAGCAAAAGCCCTGTCCCTGCACCTCGGACGAAGCTGCCCGAGATAAGCAATAAACCACAAACGGTAGGTGTCCGCTCTTTAAGTGACCCTCCGTGGTCTACACCGAGCAAAGGCCCTGTCCCTGCACCGCGGACTAGACAGTCCGGGAGTAGCAAAAGTTCACAGAAGTTCCAGAAAAAAGGCACCATACCTCTAAGCTCTGAGGAGATAGTGGACATAAGTTGGTTGTTTGAAAACTTGAATAATACAGAGGATGACCAAACTGGTACAATGCGTGACATTGTCTTTGATAACTCCGAGCACACAAATAACCAGTTGCTCAAAGCAAAGATTGAATTGATAAGGCAGAAGAGCAAACGACAAAGAGAAAAACTTCTCAAAAAAGGCCTTGAGTTACAACATCAGTTTAGACAATCAGTGATGAAACAGTGCGCTGTAACTGCTTTTGAGGCTCACATGCAAAACAAAACACCCTCTGAGGTGTGCCCAGGTCAAAAGGTCGTATCCCAGTCGCTAAAAATAGGAGAGGTTCTCTCTCCTATAGAAAGCGAGAATAAACACAGTCGTCTCAAAGGCCCTCTGACCTCAGAAGAGGTAGAGAACATACGTCGGTTGTTAAAAGAGTTGGATAATACTAGCAAGAATGAACAAGATTTTCAAACTGACAAACAACGAAATGTTGGTACCAGCTGGAACAGTGACTCAAAATGGTTTAAAGGGAGCCCCGCCCCTGAAGCACCTCAGATTGAAAAATCTGAGACAAGCAACAAACCACAAAAGGTAGGTGTTCACTCTCTAAGAGACCCACAATGGTTCAGATCGAACCAGGTGGGTGAAAACCAAGGTCCATCGGTGGGTGGACTTCAAAAGAAATTGAAGTATGAGGACCTATACTCATGTAACTATGCGTGGTCCCAACAGAAACCCCCGAGCCTTGGAACTGCACCTCCCGCGCCTCGAACAGAACAGTTCGAGACAGGCAAAGAGTCACGAATGTCCCGGAATAATGGCCCAACACCTCTATGCTCGGAAGAGACAGAGGAAGTAAGTAGTTTGTCAGTAGATTTGAATGTTACTGTGCTTGACCAACCTGATACAATGAGTGGCGTTATCATTGATAATGACACTATCAACATTGACCAACCTGGAGCGATGTGTAGCACTGTCTTTCACAAAGACTCAGAGCACACAAATAACTCAGCGCACACTACTACCAACATTGCCATGGATGTTGACAGCAAACCAATTGCTGACACACAACAACATCCTGAAGGTCATGATGCTGACAGCCAACAAGATGCTGACAGTGAACATGAGTACACAGCCAGAGTCACACGTGAACAGAAACGTGGGCCAAGACCTGTGAGGTTTCTGTGTAACTTTATACAAAGGGAGGTGGCTAAGAAAGCTTACCTGCCTATCACACTGGAAGGTGTCCTTGAGCGTGAAGCCCTCCTGGATGGCAGTTCTGATATAACTATTATGTTGGCCAAACTGTTCGAGGAGCTGAGGACCGCCGCTAACGGTGTTGACAGGCACTTTGAGAAATGTGCTATTGAGCTACAGGGTCTCGCAGAGACGAGAACAAACCTATCCGCTATAGCTATGGTTCACATGCAGATTGGCAAAAATGACACTATGCCACCTGGTGTTTGTGTCTAAACTTGACTCATTCCCATTTTTGGTTGGCCAAGATTTTATAAACCGCTTCGGCGTGATTATAGATTATGGTCAACAGAAAATGTGGAGCACAGTGAGAAAACCCCTGCCAATAAAAGTGCCTCCTAGTTGTGATACAGACTACCTAACCGCAGGTACCGCAGAGGACACAAGGGACTCCTCATCCGAGGACGAGAGCCCGGTAAGTGAACCTTCAACTACAGGTGAGACAGAAGAGACCCAAAAGTTGGACCAAACTCTGGCCCAACAAGAGAACCTCCTCTGCGAGCTGAAACAATCAGCACTCGCTGAACAAAACCTACCACAGGTAGTGAAAGGTGTTGAGATCCAAGGATCCCACACCGAAGACGCTGTACTGTCCTCTGGGACAGGTAATTCAGCAATCAGCCAAGCTTTCGATGAAACCTTGGTTCAAGGGCATCTGAGTCCAGAAAATGACAGTCATCCAAACGCTGACAGTCACTTGGACATCATTGTTGCAGATTACGAGGACCCCTCATCAGACAAGAAGGGGGCAAACTCACATTACCTACCACAGGTAGAGAAAGGTGTGGAGATCCAAGGACCCCACACCGAGGTTGCTGTACTGTCCCCTGGGACAGGTAGATTGGCTATCAGCCAACTTTCGATGAAACCTTGGTTCAGGGACATTTGTTTCTAGAACTAATCAGAAATGACATAGTTTTTACAGACTCAAAGAGCCCCTCTTCAGTCAAGAAGTGGGAAGGCACACACAATGACAGTGACCCGTCACAGTCTGTACAATCAGACACACCTGCGACTGCGCCGACGGTTGTGACACATCTGAATTACACAGAAAGTGTGAGGATATGGCGCCATCTAGTGGGCACCTTTTGTTTGTTCTCCATGTTTACTCAGTTTAGTTTCTTGTCAGTCATCTGCTAGTTTTATTTAGTTTCCCTTGCTCCAGTTTTTGTTGTAGGTTTGCATGTTTTAGTTTATTCAGGTTCCCTGCTCCAGTTTAGTTGTTCATGTCACAGTCTATTTATGTTACAGGTTTTAGGTAGTTCTCTGGCTCCAGGATGGCTTCCCTAATGTTACTCCAATCAGTCTATTATTTCCACCTGTGTCTCTTGCCCTGTCTGTGTATATATACTCTGTCTGCCAGTCTGTTTTTGTCGCGTCGTCGTTAGGTCTTCCATGTCACGTCCCTCCCAGGTCTATGTAAGTTTTGCTGCCACGCAGCTCTTTGATTTTGTTTATTCACCATTAAAGTGTTTCTTTATATTTTCTGAGTCCGAGTCCCTGCTTGCACAATTGGGTTCTTACCTGCCTCTGGAGTAAACCCTGACAGTACGACGCGACCTCATTCAGAACCCAGCAAGCCGGGATCTCCTCAGAAAGATATAAGTCACGTTGCTCACCTTTTTTGTCCCGAGCCACAGATGGGGGAACCCGTGATCCATTACGGTGGGTTCCACTTGGAACCCGCTCGACCTCAAGTTTGCTGTCAGGCGATGGAAATCCTGCCCTCGCCTCTTCTGGTATTGGAGGAGGAATGGAGGGTCCAGCTCCAAGAAGACCGCCTGACGTCCTTCTCCACATCCGTCTCTTCAGCCCCACTCGTGGTTTCTGGCTGGACATCTGGTGAGGATGAGGACGATTTATGTTTGGTGCCTATTCCCCAGTCACGCCGCCGTCGGGGCGGCAAAAAGAGGACACAGAAGCGATCCGCCACTCCTCCGTGCCGACCGACTGTTCCTGCTGGGTCCGGCGAGACCACGCTTCCTGGAATCAGCGGCCCCAGTGTTGCTGTGGGAGCGGGTGACGTGACTCCGCCTCTCAGGAGTCAGGTGGAGGCAGAACTCAACGTCACATCCCCACATGGAATCTCTTCCACCCCAGGTCCTAACTCACCCCATATTCAACCCGATGACATTCCACATATAAACCAGACTTTACTACAACTATTCAACTCTGCAAAAGAAAATCCAGACTGTACTGATATGGTGCTTTCCCTTATGGAGACATTGTTGTTATCACAACCCGGTCTGACACAGCTTCCTGTTTACCAGCAACTGCTGGTTGATGTCAGGTCTGCGAAAACACCCACCACAGATGAGCCAGCAACTCCAGGCTCTTCAGCTCCAGCCACAACAGTGTTTACAGCTACCAGCCAGCCTTCTGCAGCCATCACTACCACAACCAGTCAGTCATCAGCAGGGGGCGCTGATCTGCTTTCATCGGCTGTTGCAGTTAAGGCTTCTCGCCACCGCAGAAAGAGGGGTAGACGTGGGTCTCAAGCCCCCTCTCTGCCCGACTCGCCAACTGCAGCGCCGACTGCAGAAGATGACTCCTCACCTGTTGCTGACTCGTTGGCTCTCAACGCTTCGGTTCCTGGTTCCGGTTCTTCAGCTCCTGGTTCCAGCTCTTCAGCTTCAGCTCCAGCGCCTGCAGACTCGACGGTGGTCTCCTCGCCTGCAGACTCGACGGTGGTCTCCTCGCCTGCAGACTCGACGGTGGTCTCCTCGCCTGCAGACTCGACGGTGGTCTCCTCGCCTGCAGACTCGACGGTGGTCTCCTCGCCTGCAGACTCGACGGTGGTCTCCTCGCCTGCAGACTCGACGGTGGTCTCCTCGCCTGCAGACTCGA